>JBBPQL010000874.1:0-15724 GCA_038092515.1 Boletus subparvulus | reverse complement strand
CCCTTCGTGCCGTCTCGTGCCGTCTCCTCGCCCGGTCGTGCCATCTCACCCACTCACGCACTCTCTCGCCGTCTCGCGCCATCTGGCCCACCCGTCCTTGTGCCGTCCCCTCACCTGGTTATGCCGCCACCAGAGGCGGCGACGACGCGACGCGATTTGCGCAACGACAACGCTGACGACAACGCGACGCGACACACGCAATGGCAACGATGACGATACGACGCGCGCAGCAACGATGACGACGACGGTCGAGCGTGGCCGAGTCACCACCCATTCCCGCTAGATCAATTCCCCCTGGGCCTGCCGAGCTCTCATTTCTATTTGCTTTTCATGATTTTATGCCGCCACCAGAGGCGGCGACGACGCGACGCGATTTGCGCAACGACAACGCTGACGACAACGCGACGCGACACACGCAATGGCAACGATGACGATACGACGCGCGCAGCAACGATGACGACGACGGCCGAGCGTGGCCGAGTCACCACCCATTCCCGCTAGATCAATCCCCCCTGGGCCTGCCGAGCTCTCATTTCTATTTGCTTTTCATGATTTTTTCTGGCTTTCGACCACTTTCATCCATTTTGTACCTATTTCATTTTTCCAATGGACAGCCTGAGTGACTTTCTAATTCTATCCATTGAGACAACCCGTCTCAAGTGTGAAAAGTACAATAATGAAAGCTGTGCAAGCCGGATTTAAGAAATCGAGTGGCCTTGGATTGCTTGTGCGGGCCCGGACTTTATCTCCCTTAGACCACTTATCAAGCCGAATAAGTGCTGCCAAGTGCGGATAAGGCCATGGACCAATTCCTGATGCTTGCTGGAATCTATGTAGACATAAATGTACCCGGGCCAGTGCGAGAAGTAACGGATAGAGGGAAGCATTCTTGACTCATATCTTCAATCCCTGGAGCGCTCCGATGATCTCACAGACCCATTTCCAAGGAAAATTGGTCTGCGAGATGAAACCTCTCGACTGGACTCCCCCCTACAACCCTTTATAGCAATGGGGACCCATTGACCGCCCAAACGAGCACCTCGTCAGTGCCTCCTTTTGAACCTGCTGAACGTCTGGTCTCCCTTGGGCCTCCATTGCTCGTCGTACGTCCGCCCTATCCCTGCTCGTCAATACCCGCATCAAAACCCGTCGGGGAGCCGCCACGCTGGTCGTGCGCCGTGCCCGCGCTCTCGGCCATCCACCCTCACCCTCACCGTCCCCCTCGCATCATGCGCGCTTGCCCTCCCCACCTCCATTCGTCGCCGCCCACGTCAAACGTGTTGGGCAGCCACCACACCCGTCACCGCACACCCGCGCGCGCTTGCCTGGCCTGCCTCCGCTCATCACCCCCGCGTCAGAGCACGTCGAGCAGCCGCCATGCTCGTCATGCGTCGCGCGTGCGCTCTTCCCCACCCCCCATCGCCATTACATGCATGTGAGCGCGCGTACACGCGCAGACTCACTGTCTGTGTGTGTGGGCGTGCTCGCTTGCATGTGCATGCCCTCACCGTCCTCACGTCCCCCCGCATCACGCGCGCACTCGCCCGCCCTGCCCTCGCTCGCCACCACCCACGTCAAAACGCATTGGGCAGCCACCATGCCCGTTGTGCGCCGCACGGGTTCGCTGTGACCGGATGCGCACTCGCCGACACCCACCCACCCTCAGGCTCGCACGCACGCACTTACCCACCCTACCTCCGCTCATCACCACGCGTCAAGACGCGCAGTCGCCATCACCACCATCGTGTCCCCTCGCGTTGGGCACGTGCTTGCCCGCCGCCCTGCCTCTGCTCATCACCACCCGTGTCAGGCACCACGCCCGTCTGACGCGTCGTACGTTGCACGCGCGCTGTCGCCCACCCACCCAGGCCCTCATGCTCGCTCACAGGTGCTCGCTGTTACCACCACCTTGGCAAGTGGGACATTATGCCTCTGCGAGATGGATGATCTGGAGAGGGTGGTGTGGTGAGTATACATTAGGGTAGATCATACTTACTGGCAGTCGTTGTCAAGGAGTATATAAGAACATGGATATTCGAAGCATGCTGATTGCGGCATCGCGAACCAATAGGATTGTGAATAAATCTCCTACTATATACTGTACAATGCAAGACGACGACTTGATGCTGGAAGTTATAATTATCAAGCACAACAAATGAGCATATCCGAGCATTGTTCAAGTTTTCTAACTTGAAGCTTGAATTTTGGCGCAATAATGTTGAAATCCCTTACCACCTGTGCACGAAACTGATCCAAAGTTACACCAAAGTTAGTATTGCCACTCCACTCAAAGTGTACTTCTCCCATTTCCTACTACTGATTACCGAGATGGCATGTAACACAACCCTGTTTCGATTCATTTTGAGTTGCAGCTGTACTGCTCGTTGTGCCATCGTTCCACATCGTCTCCCATCTATTTCATCTCTGTCTAGTGTCTACATTGTTTCAGCACGCCCAATCGGCCTCGACAACTCCCGACTCGATCTTCTCACCCAATTGGCCCTCCTGGCCCTCCGGCTCGACACGAGGGTGATGAGGGTGAGCGCGTAGGCACCACCGACATGTGCAAGCGAGTGTGCGTGAACCCGCAGACTCGCTGTCTGCGTGTGTCCACACACTCGTGTGCATGTGAAGGCGAGGGTGGGTGGGTATGGTGGCTGCCCGACACGCTCTGACGCAGGTGGCGACGAGAAGAGGTGGGTCAGTGCGCGTGCGACGCCAGGGGGACACGAGAGTGACGAGCGCGAGCGCGCATGCACACGCAGACCCGCTGGCTGCATGCGCACACGCACTCGTGTTCACATGAAGGTGGGCGTGGGTGGGCGTGGCGGCTACCCAATGTGCTCTGACGCAGGTGGCGACGAGCGGAGGTGGGCAAGTGCGCACGACGCCAGGGGGACACGAGGGTAGTGAATGCGAGCGAGTAGGCACTGCGTGCAAGCGAGCGTGCTCACATGCATGTAAAGACAAAGGGGGGCGGGCAATAGCGCGCGCGCGACGCATGACGCATGACGAGCATGGTGGCTAATCGAGGTGCTCTGACGCGGGTGGTGATGAGCGGAGGCAGGCCGGGCAAGCGCGCATGGTGCGAGGGGGACGGTGAGGGTGAGGGTGGATGGCCGAGGGCGCGGGCGCGGTGCACGACCAGCGTGGTGGCTCCCCGACGGGTTTTGACGCGGGTACTGACGAGTGGGGATAGGGCGGGCAAGCACGCGATGCCCGACGTGTTTTGACTCGGGCGGTGACGAATGGAGGCAGCGCGGGGGGGAGTAATCAATGAGGGGTGGGACGTACTCACGCACGGCGGGTTTCTCACGTTGTACCCATACCCGGATGCTGGATGGTAGCTGAAGAGGCCCCGGAGTGAGGCGCTGACGAGGTTAGCCATGGGAGGCCGGCGAGATGTGGGGTCTAAGAGATGTATTGTCGCCTACAAAGAAAAGAGACCATCAGATTTCCAAAAAAGTGCTTCCTGAGGTGGCCCTGGACTTGTTGTCGCAGACGGCAATTGTGAAGCATTACGCGTTCTGATGCACAAGTAGAATGAAAAAAAGGAAAGAGCAAATGCTATGAAGCCGCATCAGAATGAGATGATCAACACTGGAGTGCTGTGTGGTATGGCGTTATTTGGCAGTGGAGGTTGTAAGCCCATAACGGGGCCAAATATCCGAGTGACTATCCTTCTCCCCTCCTTCCCCGGTCGTGTCTTCCTTTTCCTTCTCCACTTACATTTCGCGCACGTGCCATGTCCAGAGTACGCCACACCACTCCTCGGTGCTCCCCTTTCTTGACACTGTTTGTAGGCACAATTCCTGAGAGAGTATAAACTCGTCGTCGTCGGCGGTGGTGGTGAGCATCCTGATCACCCTCTCGCCCATCCTCTCAGGAATCCATTGATCAGGTGTCGGGAAATCCGCCCTGACCATCCAGTTCATCCAGAGCCACTTTGTTGACGAGTATGACCCAACTATCGAGGGTGCCTAGTCGTCCTTTTTCAAGCACGTTCTTCATTCTCACGTCCCCAGATTCATACCGCAAGCAGTGCGTCATTGATGACGAAGTCGCACTCCTCGACGTTCTGGACACTGCTGGGCAAGAGGAATACGGGTGGGCATACCCCGTGCCATTCGCGTCGCTCGAAAATAACCATCGTCTGTCTTGTAGGGCCATGCGTGAGCAGTACATGCGCACAGGCGAAGGCTTCCTCCTCGTCTACTCCATCACGTCGCGCAACTCGTTCGAGGAAATCAGCACATTCCACCAACAGATCCTTCGCGTCAAGGACCAGGACTCCTTCCCTGTCATCGTCGTAGCCAACAAGTGTGATCTCGAATACGAACGTCAAGTTGGCATGAATGGTACGGCGACACGTGCTCTCTATCGGGAGGCTCCTCACTTTGCAATTGCTTTTTAGAGGGCCGCGACCTCGCCAAACATTTCGGCTGCAAATTTATCGAGACTTCGGCGAAGCAGCGCATCAATGTCGATGAGGCATTCAGCAACCTCGTGCGCGAGATCAGGAAATACAACAAGGTAAGTTTGTCGCTGCGTTGAATTCTCACATCGTGCCTGATGTGACCACAGGAGCAACAAACTGGACGGCCTGTGGTTGCCAGCTTAAGTGCGGGTGGGGCTGGTGTGTACCCCAAGGACTCGGGCGATGGTGACCATGGTGGATGCTGTGGTTGCGTGGTCGTCTGATATCTGGGAACCCTTTCAAAACATTTCCCGTTTCTTCCTACTTCTAACCTGCTTTGTTCTTTCCTTGAGGATTTTGTACATTCCAAACAGTCACCCTCGTCATAGAGGTCCGCGCTTCATCCTCTTCGGTTCCTAGTTATGAAGGATTGCACTTGTACCATATAGTTTATGCTTCTCTATGAACAATTGGAATGGAGTGAAACCTTTCATTCTGTATTGGCGTAGCCGGGAGAATCAACCAACATGATTGCTACTCATGCACCTTGAGAAGGATCCTTCTCGAGCACTAGTCACAAGGTTGGTTGTTAGGGAAGTGTCTACCCAGAGGTCATAACTCGAGGTCTAGACACGTCCTCCTCGTTGACAACTCTCATCGAATGAATCCCGAGGTCATAAAGTCCCGATACTCCACTGTTGCCTCCCAACATGGAAATGCCAACAGTTCGAATGCGCTGGCGAAACATGGTTATCTGATGCTGAACCAATTCACCAGTGTTTGTCAAAATGAAATCGTCAAAAGGGATCTGTCATGGACGTATCAGCATCAACGCGCCATCGACACGACAGGACGCCTGACAAACAAAGATGTCCTCCCAATCGCCATCATCCCGTTTGAAATACAGGCGGTGCTGCCAAAGGTCGGTAGTGACGGGGCCGTCCGTCTGCAAGTTCACGTAGTACGAGTTCCTCGTCCGAGGATCGCCGCCGAGGCGTAAGCGCAGTGCGAGGTATTGATGGCTCGATACGTCGTCGCAAATCTCTCCAAACAACGACGGCCGCGTCTACGAAGCAATTTGAAGATAGACCATAACATGTCGCTCATCACGAACGGGACGCCCTCTCGCCAGACAGAGAGGGGGACCATGCGTACCTTTGTCCTGAAACCTGCATAGCCGCCTCGGATCCTCCCTTGAAACTCTGGACGGACCGCGAGTTTCATCTCCCCCCAAAAGCGAGCGGTGGCAGGGCCCGGGCTTCCGCTACCCTTGTTTCGTTCCGCAGACGTGTCCAGCGCGAAATTAAGAGTGGAAGTCCCGCCAATGTCTGCGTCGCACCTAGTCGCGATTTCTTTGACGTCTTCTTGTGTGTGTAGCTTCAGGAGAGTGACGGGTGTTCGGCTGGGCGGGTTCGTGCCTTCCATGCGGAGAACTGCCAGGGGGTCAAACATCGCACGGCGCAGGGAGGTAAACTGGACGTGCTTTTGACAGCGCCATCGGCGAGATATTTCGTGGACCTGTTCAGATATGCGCTGAGGTGTGGAAAGGCCATGAACGGGTCGTAGCGCGTTGAGTACAATTGTATTTGAGAGGACCGCAACTCATATCCAAGGCCTTCCGAATTATGTACCTTGCTTGAACATTGACAAAAGTTAATGTTGGATATACTACAATTTAAATTACACAAATTTCTTTCTGAAATTTGGCAACTAGTTAGAAGGAGTCGGAGACTGGGGCCTTGGCCCAGCTACCAAGTTCCTGCTTCCGTGATATGATTTGGCATGTGGCTCAAGCAAGGTCACCAGTCGGCCGTTCCCGAGTTGCCTCAGCGGCTCTTATCTGCCTGTCAATGATTATGGTCTCATTATTCCAAGCCATCCTCCCCAAAGTAGCCTTTGCCTGATGGCAAGAAGCCTTCCATCTCTTCCGACTCGCAGGAAGACGAATTTGGCGTGCTTCGTACATTGTGGTGCATCTTCCGGGATGACTTGAACTGACACGTTGCATACGGGAGGGCAGGTGTCAATGGCGCGGCCTCGCAGTAACTGCCTTGTTCGTTATTAGGTACTTAAGGTGGCAAAACGCTTTGCATCCAACCACATTCAACGTACTATGGACGAGCCCCCCCAAAATCTATACGCAAAGAATCTGCGACAACCATTCGGGTATCCTTTGCGGTCCCCAGAACCAAAGCCTGGCCTCCCGTCATCCTACGAGGAACATGGCCTCCAGATTGGAGATGTTGGCTACGTCGACGAAGCTGGCATGTTTGAAGTCCTGTTCAATATATGTTTTCCCTTATACCACGAGCTCCACCAAGCTAGATGCAATGATCTCACCGGGCTAGTTGGATTGGCCGAGTTCAATCTGAACGACGCCCCCCCAATTCCCGATGCATTTCCTTCTGGCCGTGTAATTTGCCACGGCTTCCAGGGATTCCATGGCGATAACCTGAGCCATACGCAGAGGTAGTTTTGTATCAATGCATGGAGATGCGCCACAATGCTGACTTAGTATTGTAAGCGCACCCTGCAAATTCATATCATCTTCTACGTCAGGCGCCATCCTTATCCTTCCATCAGGTGCTGTACGCCAAAATCTCAATAAGAGCAGGGAGGAAGAGTTCCGTAAGCTGGCGGAGAAATACGCGCTTGACTGGTGTCGGTTCGCTGATTGCAAATCCCTCTACCTGATCACCGGGGTTCATAAGACGAGTTCTTGGTATCTTGCATCGTTCCATGATGTTAGGCCTACTGGACAGATCCTACTGGAACGAGACGATGACAGGGGATATCGTTGGAACTCCAGCTGCGATTACCGCAAGAGTCCTAGGAAATCCCTCAACGAGAACCAAACCGTGCTCATATCAGGTTTCAAGATCGAAGTGAGGGGTCGGGAGAAGCATATTGAGAAGTTGGCGCCACGCTCGAGAAGTATATTGACATCGCTACGTCGTAGCTTGAATTCCTTCTGGCGGGGGATAGTTTTGATAAATGTGTTCAAGTTATGGGGGTGCGGTGGGGGCGTACGGGTCGGCCGTGTACCGGCATTATCCCAAGTAAGTACTCTTACTAAAGTGACCGAACAGATAATGGTTGAGCAACCCTCCAGCCTTTTCACCCTTCTGACGTCATCAACCATTACTTACTGGACAAGGTTGGTAGTGAAATATCGTATGCTATAGCATACTGAATTTCTTGGTACAAGAATCCCAATGCTCCGATGGCCGTCACTCATGACAATCAGTGGCTAAGCATGCTTGAAAAGGTTCGATGTCCTGCACCGCTGTCCATCCGCAATTTGACCAATCTTCCAGAATGAATTGTCTTACGAGGACATGACGGAGGAAGAACGCTTCCGGGCATTCTTGGAAGAAAATTACACGGATGGCTCTAATTCCGACAGTAAGTATTCCGTCGAAACTATTCTTCACTGCGTCCTGATGTTTCTGAGATGCGGTTTATCTTCGGAGAAAGATGTGGGTCTTGTCTCTCAAGACGGTTTGGAGTGTTAACTAGGTTCTGTCAGCAATGGACCAAACAGCGAGGATTACAGCGACCTGCGCAAGTCAGCACTCTCTCCCAAGATGTTCTCTCTCCCTACTTCGGATAACATTCGGCATATCGTCATCACACGTACGTACGGTGTTTGCCCTTGCAACAGGAGTATGACATTTGCGCTCATAGACATGCGAGTGGAGAATGCTGTCAGTTGTCTCAGACGCATGCCCGTCGGCTTTTATATCCTTATCCAGTTCGATGGTACAAAGAGAAAGAGCAAAACCAAGACGGTTCTGTTCCGCGAGGCCGTCATTGAATGGGAAGATGAGATTATACTGTGACCAATCTACCACTCCTTTCTACTGGGTGTTGCTCATAATGATTAGGCCCATGGATTCATCGATCAAAGTCCAACTCTCAATCAACGCTTCTTTCGAGCTTGAGCCGACGCTTGGAAACGGAGAAACACTCTGCATTTCAGAAATCAGCATGAGCTGTTTGGTTCAGGCTGGCACCACGTACCGTAAGGATGGTAAAGCCTGGCATCCTGGCGATCCTCACTAAAAACTAGCGCAGTTACGTTCTCTTCGGGGAGCAGGAAAGATGTCCCACCCTGTCCTTCTCTCCTTATTACGATCGAAGAACGGTGGTTCGACTATTTTGATTTGAGTCACGGCGACGGAAACGTGAGAGTCAGTTACATTATATGTCCTCGTTAATGAAACTTTGTTAGTTGGGATCCGAGGACCGTTCGTGCGTCGGAGTCGCAGAAGCAACAGACGAAGGGCATAATGCGCTACTCTGCTATCACAGAGACCATGGGATAGCGGAGCTGAAAAAATCTATCGAACACTTCACACTGGCGTTGGACCTTGTTCCTTCCGATCATGAATGTCGTGCTGCCGCGCTGTTCAACCTTGCTACGGCAAGGTTTACCAACTATCAGGTTAACGGTACAATCTCCGACCTCGATGCCGCTATTACGTCTTGCGTTGCGTCCTGCCACTCTCCCAGATCGACCAGGGACACTGTTGCACCTCGCTCAGGCTCTCTTGTATCGCCACGGGAGGCTACAATGCGAATCGTCCGTTGCAGATAAAATAGAGGGGGTTGTGACGGAGGGCAAGCAGATTTGTCACGAAGGCAGCTACGAGCCCCGGGCCGCAGATCTTGTCGTTCAAATGTTCAAACGATACCCCTCTCGGTACAAACAGCTCGGGGCGATGCAGGACTTCGATGAGACCACCATCCTTGGCCGAGAAGCACTTGCCCTTTGCCCGCACAGGCATCCTGATCAGTCATTGTCTCTAAAAAATCTTGCGGATGGGCTCTCCTTTCGGTACAAGCAGCTCGGGGTGATGCAGGACCTGAATGAAACCATTGTCCTTGGTCGAGAAGCACTTGACCTTTGCCCGCAAGGACATCCTGTTCGGTCAATGTCTCTAAACAACCTTGCACATTTTCTCTCCTTCCGGTACAAGCAGCTCGGTGCGATGGAGGACCTCGATGAGGCCATCGTCCTCGACCGAGAAGCACTCGACCTCTGCCCGCAAGGGCACCCTTATCGGCCAATGGCTTTGAACAACCTTGCAGTTCATCTCTCCACTCGGTATAACCAGCTCGGGGCGATAGAGGACCTCGATGAGGTCATTGTCCTTGTCCGAGAAGCACTTCGCCTTTGCCTGCAAGGACATTCTGATCGGTCAATGTCTCTCAACAACCTTGCAGATTGTCTCTCCTCTCGGTACAAGCAGCTCGGGGCGAGGTGGGACCTCGACGAGGCCATCGTCCTCGTCCGAGAAGCACTTGACCTTCGCCAGCAGGGACATCCTGATCGTGCAATGTCTCTAAACAACCTCGCAAATGGTCTCTCCTCTCGGTACAACCACCTTGGGGCAATGCAGGACCTTGATGAGGCCATTGTCCTCACCCGAGAAGCGCTTGACCTTAGCCAGCAGGGACACCCTGATCGGGCAATGCCATTGAACAACCTTGTAATTCGTCTCCTTACTCGGTTCGAGCAGCTAGGGGCAACGCAGGACCTCGATGAAGCCATTGTCCTTGGCCGAGTAGCATTCGGCCTTTGTCCACAGGGACATCCTCTTCGATTTAGCACTTTGAACAACCTTGCAAATGGTCTCTCCGTTCAGTACAACCAGCTCGGGGCAATACAGGACCTCGAAGATGCTATTGTCCTCGTCCGGGAAGCACTTGACCTTCGCCCGCAAGGACATCCTGATCGTGCAATGTCTCTAAACAACCTTGTAAATGGTCTCTCGGTACAACCACCTTGGGGCAATGCAGGACCTTGATGAGGCCATTGTCCTTGCCCGAGAAGCACTTGATCTTCGCCAGCAGGGATACCCTGATCGGGCAATGTCATTGAACAACCTTGCAATTCGCCTTTCTACTCGGTTCGAGCAGCTAGGGGCGATGCAGGACCTCGATGAAGCCATTGTCCTTGGCCGAGAAGCACTCGACCTTTGTCCACAAGGACACCCCCTTCGATCTAGCACTTTGAACAACCTTGCAAATGGTCTCTCCATTCGGTACAACCAGCTCGGGGCAATGCAAGACCTCGAAGATGCCATTTTCCTCGTCCGAGAAGCACTCGGCCTTTGTCCACAAGGGCACCCTCTTCGATCTAGCTCTTTGAACAACCTTGCAAATGGTCTCTCCATTCGGTACAACCAGCTCGGGACAACGCAGGACCTCAACGATGCCATTGTCCTCGTCCGAGAAGCACTTGACCTTCGCCCGAAGGGGCATCCTGATCGTTCAATGTCCTTGAATAACCTTGCAGTTCATCTCTCCACTCGGTACAACCAGCTCGGGGCGATGGAGGACCTCGATGAGGCCATTGACCTCGCCCGAGAATCACTTGTCCTTCGCCTGCAAGGACGTCCTGATCGTGCAACGTCTTTGAATAACCTTGCAGTTCATCTCTCCACTCGGTATAACCAGCTCGGGGCGATAGAGGACCTCGATGAGGCTATTGTCCTCGACCGAGAAGCACTCGAAGTTCGCCCCCAAGGACATCCTGATCGGTCGATGTCTTTCAACAACCTTGCAGTTCATCTCTCCACTCGGTACAACTACTTTGGGGCGATGGAGGACCTCGATGAGGCCATTTTCCTTGGCCGAGAAGCACTCAAAGTTCGCCCACAAGGACATCCTGATCGGTCAAGATCTTTAAACAACGTTGCAACTGGTCTCTCCTCTCGGTACGACCAGCTCGGGGCAATGCAAGACCTTGATGAAGCCATTGTCCTTGGCCGAGAAGCACTTGACCTTTACCCGCAAGGACACCCTGATCGGTCAGGATCATTGGAAAACCTTGCACACTACCTCTGTAATCGGTTCACACGGTCGATGCAGTTACAGGACAAGGAGGAGCTGTTCAATCTCTACGCTCAACTCGTACATATGCCCAAAACTGTGTCTTCCAGTGATCTTTCTGCGGCTAGAGCATGGATCGACATGGCCAGGCGTTTCCACCATTCCACGATACTACTCGCATATGAAACATCTCTTCGACTACTTATTCAGCATCTGACCACTCTCCCCTTGTTGCCTCAACATCTCGACATCCTCAAAAACCTCACGTCGTCACTTGCAGTAGACGCATTCTCTGCGTGTCTTCGTAACAGTGCCCCTGCGCATGCAGTCGAGCTTCTCGAACAAGGGCGGAGTGTCTTTTGGAGCCTGCTTAGTCGCCTCCGTTCACCGCTTGATGATCTCATAGGGTCTGGTGCGGCAGGAAAAACATTGGCGGACAAGTTCACGGGGCTGGCCTTGCTCATTTGCAATGCCCTCAATTCACTTGGTGCAGATCAGCATGAACGGGTGTGCCGTCTCAACCTCGAAATGCAGAGAGTTGTGACCGATATTCGCAAGCTACCTGGTCTCTCCCGCTTCCTTCTTCCCTTGCTCTTCTCGGATCTCCAACGCGCGGCCAGTGGGGGACCTGTCATCATCGTCAATGCAAGCAAGTATAGTTGCGACGCGCTCATAATCTTCCTTGATCGAGATCCCGTTCACATTCCGTTGCAGATTACACAGAAAGGTGTTCGAGACCTGTCAGCGGAGCTTCACACCTTTATGCGCCCAATGGGGGGCGACGCGACGAAAGAGCTCGCGTTCTTCTTACGCAAACTTTGGGATCAGATCGTTTCCCCCATTGTCAATTGCCTTCAGGCGACCCATCCATCTCAATCACGCATCTGGTGGTGTCCCACCGCCGAGTTCTCCGTGCTGCCCTTGCACGCTGCTGGTCCGTTTAGGAAGGGTCAAAAGAATCTCCCTCAGCTCTACGTCTCGTCCTACACTCCAACCCTGACCGCCCTCATTCGTGCCAGACGGCGCGATCCGTCGGATTCCGCAGTTGAACAGAAACGTTTCGTTGCCATCGGTCAAGCCAAAGCTGCTGGCGAGAGCGAACTCTTTTCCGTAGGCGTGGAACTGGACAACATTGGTCAGCTCGTCGACGGCCTCGCCACATTCACGCGTATAGATGGAGAGGAATTTTGCATTTCTAGGGTCGTTGAAGAGCTTGGCCAGAACGAATGGGTCCACCTTGCGTGTTATGGTCTTCCAAATCAGACACAACCATTCGAGTCCGCATTCGCTCTGCACGACGGACACTTTACAATCCAACGGATCATCAGGTGCGATTTGAAGAACCCCGAATTTGCGTATCTCTCTGCTGGTTATACTACTGTTGGAGAGAAAGACAGCCCGGACGAGGCGATCCATCTCGCGTCGGCGATGCAGTTTGCTGGGTTCCGTTCTGTGATCGGGACGATGTGGGAGGTGAACGATGATGAGACAAACAAGATCACATCGACGTTCTATAAGCATATGGTGGACGAGTCTGGTCGTCTTGATCATACCCGCGCAGCGCTCGCGCTGAACAAGACGATGAAATCTACGCGTGGATTAGATCAACAGATTGTTTATATCCATATCGGTGCCTAGTTGTAGTATGTCCTCGTTGACTCTCTCGCTATGCATTCCTCGTACTCGCTTTGTGTAACTGCTATCAAATATGCTATCCATTGTTTCGGAGGTCCGAATCATGCATCATGCATCAGGCGATGCCGAAGTGTCCATCCTCGCGTCTGTACTCGACGTCAGAAGCTGAGTGTCATCCGAGAGAGCGATGGAATCGAATCATCCAAATTCAAGATACTAACGGTTGCCTTCTCATGGGGAACTTTCGGAAGAGTCTACAAAATTGTGCAATTCGTCTACGGGTGTTTGTGGAGACGACACCGGGTCCCGCGTTTGGGTCCTTTCTTGCCTGGTTATACCTTCTCGTCCAAGACGTCTTCGTTACTGTACCGGAGAATGAGTTGGCACGTTATGTAAATTTGCGACAATAGGACCCACACAAGGGTGCCCAGTGACTGGAGGGTCCCGGAACCTGAGCTGTCGCTGGACATGCAGGGAACGTCGTTCCGGTCCCAAAGAAGCGCAACAGCACGGAGGACGAGACATGATGCATGACGCACCTTTGGGTAGGCCGAAGTGGCCCAAAAGAGTTTGCACCCTAGGTCGAGCTGTCGGGATCAAATGACGGCGCAAACGTTCCCGATGGACGACTCACGTTTACTTGTTTGCCATTGGTTGACTTGGGCGGCCGCTTGGCCAGCAGCAGCTTAGCAGCCTGAGGTGCTATGTACAGTGGAATTTGGAGTGCGGAACGTTTCCGGGACTGAACAAGGCCTCTGTTGGAGCCGGGGCATTGGTGGTTGTCGTCCATAAGACTCGAGAGCGAGAAGAGATGTCGAGCGCTTTGCGTGAAATCTAAACGACCTGATCCTATGACGTGACCCCACACCTAGTCTGGTGACCAGACTACCCCACACCCCAGGGCACCCCGGCGTACACTCAATATAAGTATGTGGCGGTGGGACTACCGGTCGTGTCGTCTCACATTTCAAGTTCACGCGACGTGTCATGTCCGGAGTACGCCACACCACTCCTCGGTGCTGCTCTTCCTTGACACCGTTTCCAGGCACAGTTCTTGAGAGAGTATAAACTCGTTGTCGTCGGTGGTGGTGGTGAGCATCCTGATCACCCTCTCGCCCATCCTGTCAGGAATCCATCGATCAGGTGTCGGGAAATCCGCCCTTACCATCCAATTCATCCAAAACCACATCGTTGACGATTATGACCCAACTATCGAGGGTACCTAGTCGTCCTTCTCTTTCCAAACGCGCTCTTCGTTCTCACGTCCCCAGATTCATACCGCAAGCAGTGCGTCATCGATGATGAGGTCGCACTCCTCGACGTTCTAGACACTGCCGGGCAAGTGGAATACGGGTGTGTATACCCCGCGCCATTCGCGTCGCTCGAAAGTAATCATCGTTTGCCTTGCACAGGGCCATGCGTGAGCAGTACATGCGCATAGGCGAAGGCTTCCTCCTCGTCTACTCCGTCACGTCGCGTAACTCATTCGAGGAAATCAGTACATTCCACCAACAGATCCTTCGCGTCAAGGACCAGGACTCCTTCCCTGTCATCGTCGTAGCCAACAAGTGTGATCTCGAATACGAACGTCAAGTTGGCATGAATGGTACGGTGACGCATTCTCTCTACCGGGAGGCTCCTCACTTTACATTTACTTGTTAGAGGGCCGCGACCTCGCCAAGCATTTCGGCTGCAAATTTATCGAGACTTCAGCGAAACAGCGTATCAATGTCGATGAGGCGTTCAGCAACCTCGTGCGCGAGATCAGGAAATACAACGAGGTAATTTTGTTGCCGTGTTGACTTCTGACATCGCACCTGACGTGATAATAGGAGCAACAAAGTGCGGGCGGAGCTGGTGTGTACCCCAAGGACTTGGGCGAGGGTGACTTCTCACATCGTGCCTGACGTGACAATAGGAACAACAAACCTGGCAGCCCGTTGTCAGCTTAAGTGCGGGTGGGACTGGTGTGTACCCCAAGGACTCGGGCGAGGGTGATCATGGTGGTTGCTGTGGCTGTTGCGTGGTCGTCTGATATCTGGGAACCCTTTGGAATCATTTCCCTTTTCTTCCAGTATTTTTCTAGCCACTACTACTCCACCCTACTTCTAACTGCTTTTTTTCTCTCCTTGGAGGTTTTGAACATTCCAAACAGTCACCCTCGTTGTAGAAGTTCGCGCTTCATCCTCTTCGGTTACTAGTTATGTAGGATTGCACTTGTACCATATAGCTGGGAGAATGAAAACAGTTTGATCAACCGACACGACCGCTACTCACGCGCCTTGAGAAGGATCCTTCTCGAGTACTAGTCACAAGGTTGGTTGTTAGGGAAGTGTCCACCCAGAGGTCGTAACTCACATGGCGGTCTAGACACGTCCTCCTCGTTGACAGCTCTCATCGAATGGATCCCGAGGTCATAAAGTCCCGACACTCCACTGTTGCCTCCTAACATGGAAATGCCAACAGTTCGAATGCGCTGGCGAAACATGGTTATCTGATGCTGGACCAATTCACCAGTGTTTGTCAAAATGAAATTGTCAAAAGGGATCTGTCATGGACGTATCAGCATCAACGCGCCATCGACACGACAGGACGCCTGACGAACAAAGATGTCCTCCCAATCGCCATCATTCCGTTTGAAATACAGGCGGTGCTGCCAAAGGTCGGTAGTGACGGGGCCGTCCGTCTGCAAGTTCACGTAGTATGAGTTCCTCGTCCGAGGATCGCCGCCGAGGCGTAAGCGCAGTGCGAGGTATTGATGGCTCGATACGTCGTCGCAAATCTCTCCAAACAACGACGGCCGCGTCTACGAAGCAATTTGAAGATAGACCA
>JBBPQL010000873.1:0-15730 GCA_038092515.1 Boletus subparvulus | reverse complement strand
TGGAGGTGAGGGCCCACTTCGTGCGCTTGGCAGCCGTGGCTCACAATAAATCTTGCAGCGATGTCAACCGCCCGGGACCACTCCGCGCTCAGAAGCTGGTCCCGCTGTTGTTCCCGACGAAACGAATGCCGCACCCGGTGCGCAAAACAACGCAGAGGTAAGGGTCCACTTCCTGCACTTGGCAGCTGGGACTCACAATAACATGTAGCGAGGAGCTGGGGGACTATCGTCGTACACCGTTCATGTTTCACTTGCCTTTTCAATGTCGATACCCTCATGGGTATGTTGTGGCCGTGCAGATAATAGCGCTGGAACGCATTAAAGGGGCTGTATTGACTTGCAGGATGTCGATATCCAGTTTTTCTTTACAGTAATCTCTTTGCTGTCACGCGTTCCTCGTTTGCTGTACCTTCATAATTGCTCCTATTGATGCTACCAGTACGTCACCCACATTACTATTGAAATATTGACAGCTATCTGTATGCATGTCCTCACTCAATTGCGTCGCTCTCTCGCACCTGGTTCACTTCCACGGTAAGTGAGGTGCAATTGGTCGGGGTGATGACATGAGGTAACTACACCAGTATAAATGTGAGTCGGTATTGCGATGGGTGGATCCTCGATACTCTCGTGCCCAGCCTGTAGATATTAGGTCGAGATGCCATCGTTCAGTCTCGCCACTCCCCTCCCGCTGTGACTACGACAATATGCGGAGGATATTTGGAGTATTGGCACAGGATTAAACAATGAGGAACCTTCGTCCTACAGGTCTGAACGGGCCTTACGTGCGATGACCGGTTCGATGGAAAGACTGAATCCCTAGACTGATCGGGCCTACTCTCCAGACTCGACGTTCATAATGTGATGCTTCCTAGTTGCCTCCTTTTTAAGCGCAAGAAGGGTGGCGTGTTCTGGAATGCCAAGAGGGTCGAGGGGCTCGTCCACAAACTAGATACGAACAAGGGATACACGCAGAAACATGAACGTCGGTGTGACAGACATGTCTCGCATGGGTTGCGCTTTTGACCATTTTCACCTCCATGATGTATTCTGCCCATGAATCGTACTACAGGATCTCAGCGATCTGCCTGCGTAGGCGGAGGGCGATGTCCAGGTACCAGACGTTGTTCGCGAGTCTGTCGTCAAAGGCCTCTTGAGCTGCTTTGCGGGTTTTCGGGTCGTTGGCATATTTGAACTAGATCGTACCGTCGGATCGACTGAATACGTTGATAGCCAGTCGACACTCACGATAGGGGGGATATCGGCGTCCTGAACGCGCCTCATACAAGACCTTGTCACCTTCCGCACGTTGTATATCCTGGACATCACGTCCTCTGGGACACCATCGAGTTTGCCTGTAAACGTGATGCGACCCTGTCGGGAGTAGTCCGATCGATCTATGCGGACGAGCAAGAACAAGCAACTCACGTTCTCCTCGTTGAAGTTTTGCTACGCAAGAGTGGACAGAGCTCATCCTGCAATCGCCTCCCCTTATCCTCTTGCCTCTCGGGTGCCACCTGCCCGAAGCAACATCTTGTCGCCGAGCCGCTTTTGCTCGGCGCTCAACGCGTCCCGTCTTGCGCAGGTTGGCTGTGGCGGTCACCTTGGCCTTGTACAGATCATCGCGCATCGATTCTTGGCTCGCGTACCTGCGGGTGCGTTCCTCGGATTTGGTGCAGGCGGCGCGGAGGGCTTTGATCGTCGAGACGTTTTGGTAGAAGCAGGTAGCTCGAGGGCGATGTCAAACTCGGCCTCTGCGTTGCGAGTGCGAGCCATACGAAAAGAAAGAAAGAGGGGAAAAAAACGTGAACGCGTGAGAGGCCAGCAATCTCATGTACGCTGCCGACTCACAAACACCTGAAAACGAAAACGAACGCGCAGTCAGTCGATCACGGACCAACGATTGGGGCCCGAGGGACGAGCAAGCGTCGCCAGCTTGTCATCGAGCTCGAGGGTGTGCTGTTCGTATTCGTCAGCGACGTGGCGACCATGAAATGTCGAATCGCAGAGACAGCTGTGGTGAGCGCGGATTGCGAGGAATGGGATAGAAATTGATTCGATATGTCGTCCCAGAGGCTCGCGTACGCCTACAACACAACATCATTACACCCGTCGACACGGACTGAAATACGCACGTTCATTATTCTCATCTCGAGGTAAAGGTCGAGGTCCATCAATGACGGGATGAGCAGCACTTCAGATATAGGGTTTTCGTCCGTTTGGTGTACGTACTCAGAGTTTTCACGTGGTACGTCCATACAATGTCATCTCTGCGTGACGGCTCAGCCATGTCACACGTCACCTTATGTCATGGGACTACTAGCCTAGTAGTCCCTTGATCAACGCACGCGTCAGGTACGATACCACCGTCTCTGCGTTTCCCTGCGAAAAGAACATGACCTGAGTGGCATCAGAGTAAACAACGGCGTGAGGCGAACCTTTCTTCCGGTTGTGGACGCCAGTTTGGCGCGACGCAGCGATGCCATGATTACCTCGAGGCTCAGCGTACCACGACTCATCCACGAGTGAACCAAAACACCTCATTCCTTGATCCTTTGAGTGCCCACGATCGAGGAGCCTCGATGTCGTCGACGAAAACCTGTGCGTATAGTAGCGGCCCAGTGATTGTACAATGCTGACAATTCAATAAGACTATACAAGAGTGGTTGTTAGTGACAGCCCCATGGTACGCTATGGACAGTCGCTTTCCATCCTGACGGAATGCATCCTTTCGGCGGGACGGAGGATGGGATTCGGCGATGGCGAGTTGCAGATGGTCAAGAGGTAGGACAGCAAACGAGAATGGACATGAACGCCATTTCTGTGTCGAGGGATGGCAAGTGGATAGTGTGCGGGACTACGCACGGTGCAAACGTGTGGGACGCAGAGCTGCAGAGAAAGTTCGTCGAGGTGGAGGGCAGGAATTCGGTGTGGGGGGTCGACGTCTCGCCCGAGTCGACCAGGTTTGCCACCGCGGCTAACTGGAAAGCGAGCATCTGGAGCATCACGACTGGGGAGAGATTGGTTGGCCCACTCGACCATAACAGTTCTGTCAGGGGAATCAAGTTCTCCCCGGACGGCGGACACATCGCCACTGCCTGCCAGGGCTCCATCCGCATCTTCAACAGCTACAGTGGTCACCAGCTGATTACCATCAAGAACTCACTGCCTGGCGAATTTCTAACGACTCCAGTTGTCTGGCCTTCCGACGGCCGGCTCTTCGCCATATCTGGGCCCAATGGTGACAAAATCAAATCTTTCGATACGTCCACTGGATCCCAAATTGCGGAATGGAACATTCACAGTCATAACAGCAATAATCGCATGTCTATTGCTGTTTCTGCAGACAACAGATCCATTGCTTCCCTTGCTGGTCATTCTGTCTCGTTTTGGGACACATCAACTCACACTCAGCTGGGCAGCGTCTCGGAAGACGATAATGAGATATGGTCCATTGCCTTGTCGCCCGATGGCACTCGCCTCGCGACCGGGGGAAAAAACAAGACAATTACCATCTGGATCCTAAACGATATCCTGCCCAAGTCCTATGTCCCCATCACAGTAAGCACCACATTCCCGATGTTTGGGCGACCGATAACATTCGTTTATCGATCTAAAGCCCTTGTCCTCCTTGAACCCAGAATGTGAGTGGTCATCGATTTCAGTCGTCGATAGCGCTCCAAACAAACATGCCTCTTGTGGTTTCCAGACCCTCAAAGTGAGAACCCACGTCTTCGTTTAGTATAGCTGTTTTCTGGGTGTTGACATAAGGAACCAAGGTATCACCCAACTCGGAAAGACCTCAAGATCAGCCCGACAGTCAACAAGAAGAGGAGTCGCCGAACCAAGACTACAAAGGAAACTCTCTCAAGGTCAGTTAGCAGGGATCATCTTGTCACTGGAAGAATGAGCTGATCCCGATTTATATACAGGTAATTGACCAACAACCCGATGGAACACCTTCAAATGCTCCGGAGCTGGAGACTGGCAGCCAAGATGATGACGATGTTCTACTCGAAGTAAGAATTGGAACGGTTGCTGCGCGAACACGCTTTATTGATGATGGTACAGACCGAGTTGCCCCCGAGCACTTCCGCCCCATTATTCAACTACGATGAGGTATGTAGTAATGAGGTTATTTTTACCTCGTGGTGACGCTATGTTGGAGCCTCCCTCGCCAGAATCGCGGGAAAATCCTCTCGAGTCTGGTGCACCAGTACCGGGCTCGTCCCCTGATAAACCACATTCCTCTCCAAGCACACCGATGATCCAGTCCGTCGAGATGCCACCTGACCCAAAGCCAACTTCTGACAACCCCACGTCGTCTGAGAGGAATCGTCGAACCATCGGGGAGTGGTTCCGGACAGTAATCATGAAACGCAGTCACAACCGGCCGCCCCGTCAAACGCCCTCCGCCCCCTGCCCCCCTGAGTCGGGCATCCCATCACAAACGGAAGCAACACCCCCGAATGAGAAACCTTCAATGTCCCCCGGTAGGCGGCAAAAAGTGAGTGTGCCCTTTTCCATTGATACAGGGCACGGATATCTGACCACTCGGCTCAGCGGACGGTTGGAAGGTCCACTGCCAAACGAAAGGCTTGTTCATACGTCCTATCCGTTATGAACACCATTACTTATTGTTCTCTGCAGAAGAAAGCAGCCCCAAAACCCACTGCGCCGAGTCAACCGCCCAAGACCACTGCGCACTCAGAAGCTAGTCCCACCAACGCCCCCGATGAAACGAAAGCTGAACCTTCTGGTGCGCAAGACAACGTGGAGGTGAGAGTCCATTTCTTGCGCTTGGCAGCTGGGGCTCACAATAATTCTTATAGCCAAGTCAACCGCCCAAGACTGCTCCGCGCACAGAAGCTGGTCCCGCTGCTGTTTCAGACGAAACGAAACCAGAGCCTTCTGGTGCGCAAAACAACGTAGAGGTGAGGTTCCACTTCGTGCGCTTCGCAGCTGGGCCTCATAATAATTATTGTAGCGGGGATCTGGGGGACTGACGTTGTACACCGTCAATCTTTCACTTTCCTTTTCAATGTTGATACCCTCCTGGTTTTGTTGCGTCCGTGCAGACAATAACAGTGGAACGCATTAAAAGAGCCACGTTGCGGACGACAATCCCAATGTCTACTATAATCACTTTTATCATCCGCTACCAGTTGTTTTGTTGAAACATCCATCCTCAGTGCACCTTCCCTGTCGTACTGTGGAGCACTGGCAGAAAATATGCCCGTATCAGTGTCTGTTGCGTGAATATTCACCATTAGCAATCCCGAGTTCAAACTGTACATACTCAACTTAAGCCAATGGAGAACGCGATAGACGCGACCGTCGAGACCACTGAGCAATAAATGTCGATTTCGATCAGAGTACGAATCCACGTCATGCCCAGTTCACATTCCCCGCACACTATCATACACACGTTTTATAGACTCGCCCAGTCCCTCACAAATGAGACCCCTGCACACCATCCTGCTCAATCTCATCAATAAACGCTTTCGGGTTCGGTTCCCGCCCCAAAAAGTCCTATCACAAACCAGGGACGATCAGTGACACTCCTTACCCCGGCGGGTTATCTGACACACCTTGAGTGAGTCCATGTCGTCACGGCTCCCACCCACGAGCAGGATCTTGTCGCGGTACAGCTTTCCCAGCTTGGGATCCAACGGCGCCTTCTTGAACACCGTGGCGTACATGTCCGAAGCGAACACGAGCGAGTAGGTGTACCTATGACGCACGACGTGGTCAAATAAATCAAAAAGACAGAAAAAGAATGCTTACCCATAGTACCCAGCATCGTACCCACCGGTGATGTGCCCAAACGAACCCTGTCCATGTTTATCCTCGCCCCCCTGGACGAGGGAGATCTGTTCCCTCAGCTTGTTCCAGAGCTTGGTATAGTCCGTGTTGACGTCCAAACTGTTGTTGTGCACCGACAGATCAAAGTTGGCGAAAAACAGCTGGCGGAGGTAGAACAGCCCGACGTTGACATAACGACTGTGCGAGCGTTCAACCGTCTGAATCGTACATGACACATGGATTCAGACTGACCTCTTGATGATCTTGGCGATCAAGTCATCCGATAGCGGCTCTTGCGTCTTGTAGTGGCTCGACATTTTTTTCAGCACTTCGGGCTCCCAGCACCTGAGATGCGGCCCCCCCCGCTCAGTCACGGCGTCCCAATGAATACAAAGACGAATGATCAACTGACCAGTTCTCGAGCATCTGCGATGGCGCCTCCACGAAATCGCGCGCAACGGCTGTTCCGTGGAAACGTGCGTATCGCGTCCGACTGAGCAAACCATGGAACACATGCCCCATTTCATGGAAAAACGTCGTGACGTCGTCGTGTCGCATGATCGCCGGTCGGTCCGGCGTTGGTTTCGCCAAGTTCGCTACCATGGCTGCCAATGGGTAGTGTCGTTTCCCGTTAGGGAGCTCGTAACCCGAAAGAAGTCCCCACACGGCAGCATGCGAGTATTTGCCGTCTGAAAGTTTAGTCATGAGCGTGTTTAACAGACACTGTGGGGTGTCACGACGCCGTACCACGAGGGAAAAGATCGAGGTAGCAGTACCCAACGAAACCCGATGCGTCCTTTGCATCATTTTCCCAAACCGAAAACTGTTGGACCTCTGCGCGGACATCAATCACCCATTCGAAGTAGGCTCAGCACATCGCAAAAGACCCACCGGGGTGCCATACATCCCGCGCATCGCCCTTGATCTCTACGAATTTGACCCCGAGTAGGTTCTGGTATATATCGAGAATAGCAGGGACAACGACAGACACGGGAAAGTACTCCTTGACGAGGGAATCGTCAAGACTCAAGTTGCGCTCCACATAGAGGCGATCGTAATATCTAGCGGGGTACGATCAAGCAAAGACGGAGGAACAGAACCAATGGCGTACCTGTAATCCCAAATGTAAAAGTTGTCATCGATGGGCAAGCCGCGCTTGAGATGTTCCTCCTTTTTAAGCGCGAGAAGGGTGGCGCGTTCTTGAATGGCAAGAGGGTCGAGATGTGTCTTGAGCTCGTCCAAAAACTAGACACGGATAAGGGATATACGCAGAAATATGAACGTCGGTGTGACAGACCTGCTTCGCATTAGCTGCGCTTTTGACCATTTTCACCTCTGTGATATAATCTGCCCATGAATCGTACTGCAGGATCTCAGCGATCTCCCTGCGTAGGCGGATGGCGGTGTCTAGGTACCCGACGTTGTTCGCAAGTCTATCGTCATAGGCCTCGTGAGCTGCTTTGCGCGTTTTCGGGTTGTTGGCATATTTGAACTATATCGTACCGTCAGATCGGCTACACATGTCGATAGCCAGACAACACTCACAATAGGGAAAATATCGGGGGTCCTGAACGCAACCTCGTACAACACCTTGTCACCTTCCGTACGTTGGGTATACCCGGATATCACGTCCTCTGGGACACCATCGAGTTCTTCGCGTGTAAACGTGACGCGACCCTGTCAAGGACAAGTAGTCGGATCGATCGACGCGGGCGAGCAAGCACAAGCGACTCACATTTTCCTCGTTGAAATTTTGCTACGCGATCATGCACGATTCAACACCTTATATCTAGGCAAGGAAAAAAAAAAAAGACCACGTACCGTGAACTTGAGACATGCTTCCGAAAGCTCATCCTTCAACCCCTTCAGCTTCTCCTTATCCTCCTTTTTCTCAAGCGCCAACCCCGCCCGCTTCCCATCGAGCAACATCTTGTCGACAAGCCGCTTTTGCTCGGCGCTCAACGCGTCCCAGGCGCCCGTCTTGCGCAGGTTGGCTGCGGCGGTCACCTTGGCCTTGTACAGATCCTCGCGCATCGATTCTTGGTTCGCGTACTTGCGCGTGCGTTCCTCGGAATTGGTGGAGGCATCGCGGAGGGCTTTGTTCGTCGAGACATTTTGGTAGAAGTTGAGCGGCTCGAGGGCGATGTCAAGCTCGGCCTCCGAGTTGGCGAGTGCGAGCTGTCACGCGATAAAAGAAAAGAAAAGAAAGAAAGAGACGTGAAAGCGTGAGCACTGAAAAACCTGCCATGCTATGTGTGCTGTCGACTCACAAACACCTGGAAACGAAAACGAACGCACGATCAGACGATCAGCGATCGGGGAGGACAAGCAAAGCGTGAGGGCTCACGTTATCGAAATCGAGCTTGTCCTCGGGCAGCTGAACGATATCATCGCTGATCTGCTTGTCTCTCGCGAGGGTCTCGGTGGTCAGTCGCTCGATGTCTTCGACGGTGTGCTGCCAGCTCGGCGGGGGCTGCGGTGGCGTCAGGGATGCCATCGTGGTGTCCGTGGAGAACTTAAAGTCCAAGTAGGCGTCGTGTCTTGATGTCGAGGTGGTGGCGAGGTGTCGATGTCGTATTGGAGCTTGTCTAGTCCGAGATGGGGAACCGAGCCTGGTGTGCGTGGCTACCCCGATATAGGCACGATTAATTGACACTCTTCCACCAAGCAAGAGCCTTCGTGTCGTTACGAGACTTGCTGAACGGCCAACGACATGCATCATGCAAAAACCAGACACACCAGTGAGAAAAAAAGCTGACGGTTACCGGCAAAAAGTTAGACGTAAGGTACATACAACACAACATTCTGAATTCACGACATCCATTCTTCAACCTCCCTCGAATCATCCATCTATCGCGCTCTCTACAATGATCCCCTCGTTCTCGAGCGCCTTGATAACCTCGACCGCATCCACGCGAATGCTACTCTACTCGCCCAATCGCCTGATCGTGTCTCCCCACCGAACGCCCCGACCCTTCGCCCCGCCAGAACCGTCCAACATAGCCAAGAGCTTCCGTCCCGCAGCCTTCTAAAACTAGCAACCGTAACGGAAAACGGGACTCTGGTTGGAGTCAGGGGTACCCACGCTACCCCGGTTGCATCCATACAGAAAGGTACACGCCTTTTTTTTTCAAAAATGTCCCCAATCGTAATGGAACCCCCGCCTTGAGTATGATCATCTCTCCCATATACGGTAGGCACCCTCCTTAGATGCACATGTGCTCCACTAGCATATCAGCTCCGGCGAATTCACTACCTATGAGCAACTGCTCAAGGATCGCGCGCCACCCCAGCCTGCTCAACCACAGCAACAACCACAGCAGGCTGGCGGCGTACCGGCTGTACCAACTATGGAACCGTCGACACGCCTCTCTGGAGACGCGATGGCTAGGGCAAGATCATCTGCAATGCTTGCGGTGAGCTGATTGCATCCATTTTCATCCCATCTACCTTCATTGCCTCCTCCATCCCCATCACATGTCGACGCGTGGCACGGCTTGGGTCGCGGGCGCCCGTTTCGCCCAGACACGTTCCATGCTATCCGGTTGATGTATATCGTCATGCTGCGTTATGGCTACATCCACACCGCGTGTGCCCGGCATGTCGAGTCGGACATGCTGGCGATTGGTCCACAATCTTTCTTTTCCTATGTTCTTGTCGTACCTACTGTCTTGTCAGTGCAGTAGCAGTGTGTACTGATTGAAATGTGTGCAACTCGTGGGCACTCGGCTTCCCGTTTTGCTACCTCTGCCTCTGCACAGCCTCCCTCTCAGCCTCTACACGGTGGCGGAGAATCCGACATGTCAAACCCAAATCAGGGATCTGTAGCTCCGGCATCGTCTGCTTCCAATATCTCATTCCATGAGCTATGCTTGGGGGCGTGTGACCTTGCCGTCGTCACGGACGTTGATAATTTTTCGTAACATGGACGACATGTTGCGCATTGATCCCATCCGGGATGCGTGCATGTCTTTCCCCTCGAGTCGGGGTCTTTGATGTCTCATCTTATCTTGCCCTTCTTCTGCACTATTTCTCCCCATCTTACATTCCATGTTGGTGGGACCTTCTTTCCTTTCACGTCAGGGTTGCGCTGGCCGGTGTCCTCTTTGTTTCCTAATCTTCCCTTCTACGTCATCGTCACGATCGTGACTGACTGCTTTCCCATCAATAGGTCTATCCTTCAAGCTTCATGGCATTCCTCACTCCTCGGGTCCGCGACCCGCAGCGATAGGACGCGACGAGCTGACATGCCCGGCACAGCATGAACTTTCGGCCGTATCATAATAATATCTCCTTGGCCAAACACTTTAACTTACTACACTGGGGTTCCGTATTCTCATTCATTGTTCAGAGACATGGATATCCCTCGTCGGGTGCGGTGTTGTCCTGCGTTGTCTCGTAACGTTTTTGACGAGTCTTTGGTATAATTTGTGAGCTCTGATTGGTTGGCCACCTCATAGATAAGGCTGATGGTGGGCTCTAACCATAAAAGTAAACAACAACACTGGGACACTTTTCTGGGCGGATTTCATCATTTTCCACACATGACACATTTGCATTCAGTTTGTAGCGTACTTCCATAACCATCCTTTTTCTTTCTATTGGGTATATTTTTACGTCGAACTCGGACCACCCTGCGTTATCTGTGGGACAGCTGAAGTGAGCAGTACTAGTAGTAGTCCAACAACTCGTGCCTGGCTGATCCTTTGGCCACGGGACATTGCTAGCTACCACCATTCATTCGGGTTGACCTCTACAGCACTGACGAGCTTGTTATGCACCTGGGATGATCGATGATGCCTCACGACATCATTTAATTCACTCCCTCAGACTTTTTCCCTGTTGCCTTGTCCCCTTCTTGAAGTATGGTATCCATGGGCAGCATATCTATGCTCGGGGGTTGTCAAACTGCTCATCAATAGATCCTAGTCATCAGGGGAGTGAGGATGGAATGATAATGCCAGATAATCATCAAAAGGGGTCAGATAATTGGGTATAATACATTATCTGACCTTATCTGACCCCTTTTGATGATTATCTGACATTATTGTTCCATCCTCGCTCCCCTGATGTATCTCCTCAGCACGTCCAACACAATTATCATCTCACCTCGGTATTCTGTCAAAGGTCGGACAAGCATCACTTCTACATACCATGTCCCGAATAGCCTGAGAGTATAAGTTTTACGCTTCCTGAACAACACGACCGGGCGCAATGATTGTCTTTGTGACCGTGGTGGGAAGATGGATGCGCCTCACGTGACGGTCACGTCTGCATCCCCCTGACAGACGGCCATCAAGAAACTAGACACAGGTTGAGGAGGCACGGCGCAACCTGTCACCATGTACTTACGTGCAGTTTCTCGGTGGTCATGAAATCAGTGACGTTATCAGCCACGGATGACTTGGCAGGTTGAAGTTTTCTATTGTGCCTGAGGCGCTGTTTTCTTTTGTAGATCCTTGTTTATTGATGCTCGCACATCGACCATGGTCCTGGAAAACTAACTTGGATGTTGCGTCCCGTTGCAGTTGTTACGAACGAGAACCTGAAGGGAAGGGGGGTGAGTTTGAACGATAATCATCATCTGCAGGATCTGGGGCGGGGGTTCACTGTCATGGGATTTCCGTCACCCCAGAGAAATCGAAGCGATCATCCGAGTCATCCGTATGGCAATTGGGTTATATATCACCAGAGTTTGCGAACCGGCGACGACCGTGACCGATCATCTCTGCATGGTGAACAGCATTGGCGGGGAGGTCGATTCAAGAATTGAAATTGACCCTGTTACACGGAACTGAGGTTCTTCCCGTACAGTGATCGACATACTAATCTGAAAAGTGTCGTCCAAGTGTTGTTGTTCACTTTTATGGTTAGAGGGCCGCATCAGGTAATTTCCTTATCTATGAAGTGGCCAACCAATCAGAGCTCACAAATCAACCAAAGACTTGTCAAAAGCGTTACGAGACACACTATGTATGCACGTACAATGTTGGTCGGCCATTAACGTTTGATCCTTCCAGTGGGCGATGCCATCTACGTGGGACCCACATCAAAAAGGAAGGGGTTTATCGAACAATTTGGTACATAAGGATACTGAAAAAAGACACTCCAGATACTTTGAAGCGGACGACTGTGTAAGATGTCGTCGACGAAGACCGGTGTGTACTAGCAGTTCTCAGGAGTGATTGTGCGATACTAACAATTCAGTAAGACCATACGATAGTAGTTGATACTGGTCGCTCTGATGCAGTATGGGCAGTCACGTCCCACCCTGACGGACGGCATTTCTTGAGTGGGAATGGGGATGGGTTTCGACAATGGCGAATTGCAGATGGTCAAGAGGTGGGAAAGCAAACGGGGATGAATCTGAACGCCGTTTCCGTGTCGAGGGACCAAAAGTGGATAGTGTGCGGTGCTCAACGGGGCGCGAGCGTTTGGGACGCAGCGAAGCAGGAAAGGGTGTTCGAGGTGGAGCGCAGAAGTGTGGTGGCTGCAATCGACATCTCGCCGGACTCAACCAGGTTCGCAACGGGGACTGGTGAAGTCAGCGTCTGGAGCATCACGACAGGGGAGAGATCACTTGGTCCGCTCGAACACGACAACGATGTTCGCGGAGTCAAGTTTTCTCCGAACGGCAAATGCCTCGCTACTGCCTGCGAGCACGACAACATCCGCGTCTTCGACACCCATAATGGCGATCAGCTCATTACTATCAAGAATATCACACCCTCGTTCTACCCAATCACGCCGCTTGCGTGGTCAAACAATGGGGAGTACATCTTCGCCACATCTTCCGACAACAGAGTCAAGTCTTTTGACGTTTCAACTGCGTCCCAGCTTGCCGAGTCGCAGATTATCAATGGCGGCACCGTCGAGTCTATCGCTCTAGCGGGCAACGGGAAGTTCATTGCTACTTTCGCAAACTGTTCCATCTCGTTCCTGGACGCATCAACGCTCACTCAGATTGGCCCTTCCATCGAAGACAGCGAAGGCATACGGTCAATCGCTCTCTCCCCGCAGACTAGTCATCTCGCGACTGGACAATATAAAGGGAAAATCGCCATTCGTAACCTCAACAATATCCTTCCAGACTCGTACGGTCCATTCCGTGTAAGTAATGTTTGCACGTACGGCATCCCACGTTGTCACACTATATTACAGCTAGGTGTAAAACTCTAGTCGAAATCGCCGACACATCCATGCAACTCGCAATGTATAGGCTATGTAATATATGGAGGTAAATGATGCTGTAGGATAAATTGAACTTAAGCATGGCCCTCCGGGCACCCCTGTACCTGACGTAGGTGTGGAAGTCATTCTATGCAGTCGTGTACTGTACGACAATAAGATCGCTCCTTCGTAAGCATGCAGACTATACGAAAGCGGAATCACCTCGGGAAGCAACAACGGGTTTCTGAGTAAAGCGAGGGCGAAGCAACGACCTGAAGGTCAGCGCGTTTAAATCATTGAGCGCAAACCGCAGATGGCTTCCGCATCTGCGCAATATCGGACATCCGGTCCTGCCACTCTCGTATGATGGCAAATCGCAGAGAATCGCTCATAGTACATCAACAATAACGATGGCAACGGCACGGTACGATATTGTGTTTGAAGAACATGCGAGGATCGTCGCGTGCCTAGTATGGCGGCTGATCTTTCTACTGTTCCGACGCTGCTCGAAAACGAACACAAGATCGCTCTGGCAAGAAACAGAACACTGATGACGACACAGTTCGTCCACAAGCTGATTTTTCGTCCAGCGGCGACTGAAAGCAACCTGATGAATCGATGCGACGCCCGTCAACATGGCGACGGTGAGATACGGAAACGACCGAACCAAATCCGTCAGGGAAATAAAGCGAACAAGGACCTGCCAGCCACAAACGCACTGCCGGCAGGGGTTCGCAATGAACGCCCACGAAGTCGAACGCATCGCCAAGTCTGCGTGAACTGATTAGGCCCATTCCAACGTCCAAATCACTCTCAACGTCCTGGGAAGCGCACAAAACGACCCATACATCCATTCCGTTTACGACTGAGCTCGATGTGGGTGGGGTGCATAGTAGTGTGGTTGTAGATGTGGTGTGTGATCAGGAGTGCGAACCACTTCCCACGCGTTCTTACTTTGTAAACCTGTTCCCTCCGGGTCCACCAATACTCTAGCAAATTAGAACTGACCAACCACCACAATGGGGCATCTAACTGGTGACATAACAACAGACGAGGCATCCACTGCGGGAATGCATTCATATATTATATTTATCCTAGCGAGCTCGATCGTGGATGGTCATAGCCGGACTCGGACTGAAAGAGTTGCTCCATGTCTACGTATTGTATCGACATGCATTGCATTGAATCATCTGCATCAATGCATCCCGTCTTTGGCACCTGAGCGAAAACACAACATCCATGCGGGCAGCGTGAGCAAAATAGTAGCTTTGCCAGATTCTTGCAGATGCTGATCCAATGTGAGTCTCACAATATAAGCTCAAGAAAAGTATGCCCACCGTGACATTGATCACCTTGGTTGAAGGTTGAGATGCATCGCTGATTTTCTGTGCCTGATAGGAAGCTGGCTGTCATGGCGTATTCTACCGTCACCAGAAAAGACGCACGGAAGTCGCTTCTTTCGGATCTGCAGGACTTTGTCCGCTATGGGAGGCATCTTTGTTGGAATCACTAGGAACAGCAGTCTTGGCAGGTGGTTTACGCTATAACGTCTGATGAGTCCCTGCATACGGACTCGAAGAACAACAAACCTGCGGTTTCTGAATGGATCTCGAGACCGATCGCTATGGTCGTTTGTCAGAAAGACCGCATCCGTTCGCCTATCAAGGAATAACACTCACTCGCGAGCGGCGACCTTCAGCCATCGTCGAAGGTCGCTCATTTGAAGCGTTCACTGTCGCTGGTAACTGGAGATGAGGTTGGGGAGCAGGGCGACGCGACCCTGGGGGTCGATCGCGCTTATGCGGAGCTGGGTCCTTATTACTCCTCTTGAACATCGTTTGTAGCCATCTTTTGCGCACCGGGGCGTCCTCGGATGACTTGACATCGCCAGGATTTTCCTCTGGACGCACTGCTGGAGGGGGCATCACAGGTAGGGCATCTAATGGCTGTGACATGGCATAGGATGTGCCAAGCGGCGATAACTTCTGCTCACTAGGATGGGTAGCAGATGCTGGGGACGGTGGCTCCAACAGCGTCAACACGAAAGCAAGAAAAAAGCGATGTTGTCACCAACCTCCTCATAGTCGAACAGCGGGGCAGGCGTACTCGATGGCAACTCGAGCTATGTCATCGTGAGAGCTCGCTTCGAGAGGGAAAAAAACGAATTCATACCTCGAGGAGATCACTTTCGCCATCTTCGCTGCGGGGCTCGGACCCGATGTCAGGTGGTTCATCATTGTGTCCGCCCGATGCGGAAGGCTGTTCGTCTTGTTGATCCTCGCGTGTGGAGGCCTAATATAGTGTGACAACAAGGGATGCCGCATGTGCAAGCATTACTTACATGGAATGGACCGTACGAGTCTGGAAGGATATTGTTGAGGTTACGAATGGCGATTTTCCCTTTATATTGTCCAGTCGCGAGATGACTAGTCTGCGGGGAGAGAGCGATTGACCGTATGTCTTCGCTGTCTTCGATGGAAGGGCCAATCTGAGTGAGCGTTGATGTGTCCAGGAACGAGATGGAACAGTTTGCGAAAGTAGCAATGAACTTCCCGTTGCCCGCTAGAGCGATAGACTCAACGGTGCCGCCATTGATAATCTGCGACTCGGCAAGCTGGGACGCAGTTGCAACATCAAAAGACTTGACTCTGTTGTCGGAAGATGTGGCGAAGATGTACTCCCCATTGTTTGACCACGCAAGCGGCGTGATTGGGTAGAACGAGGGTGTGATATTCTTGATAGTAATGAGCTGATC
>JBBPQL010000872.1:0-15732 GCA_038092515.1 Boletus subparvulus | reverse complement strand
ATACCATGGGCGGAGGTATACTCGTATTAAGCCACCTGATGGACCTGAATGAAGCTTATAATATATGGTAATAGGTGCTGTAACAAAAGGAAGTCAAAGGTTTAAGCGAACATATGAAATGGTCAAAAGGTTAGAGTGCTTCCGACGGTTCCAAGTTCAGAAGGGCGCGAGAACTTTTCGGAAGCGGTTCCGGTCATTGCCGAAATACCTCTGGCCCTTCCGAGTTCGGAAAGGCGTGGGAAACTCGGAAGCGGTTCCGAAATGGCGCTTCTAAAATGAGACCTCGGGAGCACCGGAACCACTGTGTGGTTCACGGTTGAATACTGTCAGTAGGGCCTTTCCAATCTTCCCCACTCTCCTTAATCCCAAAGCCCGGGCGTCCGGGCAAGTACCATATGATCCAAGACCTCTCGCACCCGAGAGGGTCATCATCAACGCAGTCCATAAACGCTCGGGTATCCCCAGACGAGTTCACCGCCCCTTACAGTACTTTCCCCATAGTTGCTGCACTCTTATCCTCACTTCCACCAGGGTCTCAAGGAGCAGTTCGAGACGTGGCCGAGGCTTACCGTACCATTCCCGTACACCCATCACAATGGCACGGGCTAGTAGTTCGTCTTTCAGAATCACATTTTGCCATAGACACAACATTGTGTTTCGGTTTCGCCCCATCGGCGGGCATCTATGGCAACGTCGCAGGTGCAGGAGTTGACATCATGCGTTTCGTCGGCATTGGTCCCATTCTGCGTTGGGTGGACGACCATTTATTCATTCGTGTTCCCCGAACACACTTGCATCATTACAATGAAGTACGACGCGACGCCGCGAACCGCATCGCATCGCAAGGGGGGCCAGCAGTCCATGGCGGACGTTTCTGGTTCAATGGCGGAACATTACCTGACGGATCCACAGAGGAATTTGATGAAGACTGCGCATTCGCTTTGTGAGACTTCGCAGCCACCAGGGATGAGTGCAACAAGGAGCACCCTTATTCGTACGGCTTGGCAGATGTCGACAGCATATCAAACACACTGGGAATACCCTGGGAGCCATCGAAAGACATCCCCTTCTCGAGCACCCCCACTTTCATTGGTTTCACCTGGGATTTAGAGCATCGCACAGTGTCACTCGCTGAGGGGAAACGGCTTATGTAAGTACCTATCAGCCTTGCAGGACTGGTCAGCCAAGAGAACACACACCCTGCACGAGGCACAGAAGCTTCTTGGCAAATTAACACACGCGGCACAAATCTTCCCAGAAGGGCGCCCGCACCTCGCCAATTTGGAAGCAATGCTAACCGTCTTTGGGAACAAACCATTCGTCCCTCACACACCACCCAGAGGCTCACAGGACGACATTTCATGGTGGATTGGACGCCTCGCAGCACAGTCCCCACCCGCACCCATCCCAACACCACTTTCACCCATTGACGTGGGCGCTTTCTCAGATGCCAGCTCCACCATTGGGATCGGAATTCACATACAAGGACGTTGGCGTGCCTGGACCCTACGGCTGGGATGGAACATCGATGGCTGCGACATTGGATGGGCGGAAGCAGTGGGCTTCAAACTCCTCACCCACACTCTACTCCTCCTCAGTCAACCCGACACCACTCTTCTCGTCCACGGCGACAACCAGGGAGTCGTCGAAGCGTGGCAATGCGGACGCAGCAGGAACAAGCATGTCAACAACATTTTCAAGTGACTCATACCTGAGCTCATATGCACTAATCGCTGCATCGTCACTAAGTACATCCCCAGCGGGGACAACCCTGCCGACCCTCTTTCGCGCGGCCGTTTCCCCTCCCGCACCTTACTCCTCCCCCCTGTCCGTATCCCTGGCGACCTCGCCCCTTTCCTCATTGACCCCCTCGGCGTCACAGCAGTGCCAAACGTCCACCACACGTAGCCTTGGGGTCCCAAAACCCCCGTGCCCCACTCTGCTCGCAAAGGCACTACAGGCTTGCCCCACCGAAGCCCCCCCTTCCCCATCCTCTTCCTCCACCTTGTCATCGCGAGAACAGTCAGTAGAGCCAATCCCACTGTGGCCTCACTGCACAGCCAAGGAGTGCCTTCTCTTGTGGCGCCCAGCGCACACTCAGACTTTGCAGCCCCCGCTGCAGCACATAGACACGCAGCGACTCCTCAATGTGCTGCCACACGCCTGGGCCGACTCCACGAAGGAAACTTACGGATCCGGGTGTAAGATTAAAGAAGGTGATGGCATGATGGCTATCGAGGGACAGCAGACTCAGTCGTCGTGCGAGGGACAACGGACTAATGATATTTACCTATCGAGGGACAGCAGACTAAATACGTGTCAGGACGAGTAGGTAAAATATATGAAACAAAAGCTCACCTCAGTTGTTGTGCGAGGGACAACGGACTGAGGTGTTCGGCCATTACGAGGGCATCTTATATATGAAGGGACGGAATCTTTATGAAGTAACAAGGTCTTTCAAACAAGGGCGCGCTCGGGCCAGTACTCGGCGCGAGCGCGGATCGAAACAATAATGCTCGGGCCAGGGCTTGCCCGAGCTGTCAACTAACAAAGACACAAAGGAGAAAATGGCAGATTCAACTAAATAGGCCGTGACGAATCGGGCTGCGCTCGTGCTTGCCCATTCGACTTCCAACAGGTGCTTCAGGTCATCTAGGGCTTGCTTTCTGGCCTGCTTTCCGTTTACTCTATAGGGCTGAGACGACAGCATGTACTGCGCGCTTATATTGAGGCATCCATACTAACAGCATGAATCCTTGTCCATTTTCATGGTATACCAATCCTAATGTTACCCATCATATCAGATGGATGGTCGTCCGACGTGACCGATAGTGATCTGGACCATGTACGGTCCTGGAAAGGGCTAGTGATTCCTCCGTTCAATTGACTCCCACCATCCCTATTTCTGTTCAAGCTGGTGACCGATGTGTTCTTTCATGATGGTTGACCATGTCATTGAACGCACGAGTCTGTGGAAGGCCGCCAGTCACCTCAATTGGCTTGATCCTATCACACTATCATCATAAGGTGCCTGAGTAACCACAGAACAACTTCAAACCGACGGGAGCAGACGTCACAGGATGTACCCGCATTTGTGAAGTTGAGCAGCATTACCAGGTAACCCATCCATCAGAAGTGTGCGCCTGCCGAACCTTGAAGTAATTTTTTTTCATCTCTTCTCTTTGTGACGGCTCTCAACCACTGGCACTGAGTGTGTTTCCATTACAGGCATACCGTTTTGTTTCTTCACACCTCTGGATATTTGCGGCAACGGATGGCTGTATCGTTCATATCAGATGAACGAAATTTACGTCGTCATTTGTCTTTGTGTGTAATGACATTCCATCTCCGAAGAACATGGCCAACTGCCGGGCTCATGGACGACCAGTTAATAATTCTTGTTGGCTAGCCCACTGCCAAGGTACGCGGCAGTGGGATCACGAAGGCGGATATCATTTCCGCCACAAGGGTTCTATCTCCTCAGGGAATGTTTCTTTTGCTGACACATGACTACTACATAGCGAGACCGACCAGTTCGTCGCTCTCCGTTTGATCTGGGACTCCCACTCGGGAACGGTCTGGATTTGAACGGAATCGATGATTTTAGCCCAGTCTTGAACGGAATAGGTAATCCGGGCAGGCAGTGTAACTACCAGGAACGATGAAACTCCTCGCAAATGCGTTCAATATGGCAAGGATAAACTCCGAATACATTCTCGGATAAGGTCGTTCTCAAGGTCCCAACTCCTACAACCCCCCAAGGACAACAAACTGTATTTCTCAGCCTCGTCACCTCGCATAGAGAATCTCCCTACAAAATCCCGGCCTGTTCTTACCATAAACTACCTGATACGAACGAACGCCAGTATAACACTATATAGAGTACTCATGGGCAGGTCACCCCTCGTCACCCCTTTGTGTGCTTCTTCCTTATGTGTGAACGCAGGGAATCCACCCTAGAGAAAGACTTGTTGCAGTCCGTCACAGTGCACGGAAATGAGATATTGAGGTGGGTAGCAATGTGACGGCGATATGCATCTCTCCGATACTGGTTCCCGCAGGATCCTCCGTGTGCTGACCAGCTACAGACCAGCTTCCGTTCCGCGGGTCCTTGTATGTCGTGCTCGCGCCCAAGGTGTACGATCAAGTCGTTAAAGGTGGCAAAACATTGGTCACATGGTATTCCGCCCATTAGCCATTTGCATTGGTTCGGATGGCTGCTTGTTGGTGCAGCGTCTCTGTACAGCTCTGTTGGAAGCCGAGAAAAGAAAGGGGGTGGATGGCGACTATACCCAGAAGTATCATGATGGCCTTCCATTGTATGGTTCGCGTGGTACAACTGCGCATGCACCAGCTACAAGCCTTGAGTGCAATCCCCCCCAAAAAATAGAATGCGAGCTTACTTCTGGGTTCGGGTCGGTGTTTTGTACCGTGTAGTGGGGAGGAATGACTGGAGGTACCGGCGGAGGTTGCTGATGCATCGAGCTTTACAAGATGTATGATTTAGAAGGCTAGAACAAGATCTTGCTCACTGCGCCGCAAAAGATGCAGTGTGAAAGGTGGTGTCAAAAGTTGCAAAGGAGGGAAGAAGTGGTTTCAAGGCGTTGAAGATGGTAATGTGAGGAACAACGGACTTGTGCGAATTATATCTCCTCTGCGAGCCCTCCAATATACCCCTGGCAAGCAGGAGTGCTGCCGCGGATATTTTCTGACAGAGCCTGCCGAAGTTGCATCCAAAAGGATAATACGTGGAATTAAGAAGAGCACGCACATCAGAACGTGGTGGCTCTCCATTGTTTGCAGCCATGCTTCGCGGAAATGAGGTTTTTCTATTTTAAGTCCCATCGCCCGCTGGTGGCAGTCATGGTCAGCCACATCGATCGATCGATCAACGACCGACGCAATCCTGACAGTTCTGATAACCGGACCGGACCATAATGACCTGGCGCAAACCGACGGAGGTTCAGCGAATGCTGCGATTGAGGTAGGAATAGGATTCAAACACCCTCGAGGAATAAGCTGCAGGGGAGGGGGCGGGTGGGCGAGAAGATGCACAATAAACTTTCGTACTCACACCATACCTTTACATAGTCAAGGTGCGCGCCAATCAAAACAATCTCGGCCCCGCCATTATGCTACGGCGTCTGATGATAATCGTACCTCGGCTAATATCAACTTCTTTTCGTTTCCCTGCTTCGCAACATGCGAACGTTTCCGTTTGCCGCACGACAAGGGCCAGAGGGTCAACTTGTTATCCTGAACAGGGTGAGGTACGGTACACGCGACGCCTATCCTTCCGCCCCACGAATGAAATATTGTTACTCGGGTGGGTGCTCATGAGCTCGACATGGAGATCGTCCGTGCGAGAGATGCCAGTCCAGTGGTCACATTACTCGGCTTGACTATAGAATTTAGGAGACACGGACCTGGGGCAATCCCCAACCTTGCATAAATCACCATGGAAGTCGGATGTCACGGTTAGTCTCAGGTGCAACACACAGCACCAAAGCATCGAGAAAGGGGCGAAAAGGCTTTAAACCGCGGTATAACCTCCCTAATTTGATGTCTTCCATCTCAGTGTCAATGGGACACGTAACTTTGGGATGTTTTCCGCGAAGGCGAGTGGCAAGAACATGCGCTGTGTGACGAGCTTCCATCGGTGAAGCGGGGCAGAGAACGGACAGCACAAGAGACTACTACCACGGCAGCCGGACCTTCAAGGAGCAGAGTCAGACGACTACGTGGCTTGGGGCCGAACATCGAGAATCACAGGAGTGGCGTTCTGTGAGCATGTAATCGCTGACAGGGATTGGGATTCCTTGGGATTCCTTGGGGTTGCTGGACACAAAGGTAGTCCGCTGAGAGCACAACGCCTCTCCACAAACAACCATTGAGCCAACTTCCTGAGGGAATTGTGGTTGCTTCTTCGAACTATTACCCCAGCCGTATTACGAATCCATGAATTATCTGGTATGATTTGAGTCTGTTGGTTTCTGGCTCCATTGACTTGTCCGTCTCGTGAAAGCTCTCCTGGAAGTAACCTGTTGAATTCTGGAATCTCCGTTTGTGAAAGCTCGCTGCCAGTGGTTCAAAAAACGTCCAGGTCACGTGTACGGTGTCCAGCTTTCACTTTCATTTCATTCACCCGAGTTGCTTTGCCGTAGTACAAAACATGGTTGAACCGTCCTGTTTGTCTCACCATATTTCTATGAAACAAATCGTCGATATTCGGCATGACACGACTCCGAGGTTTTGTGATTTCCAATTGTCTACAGTGCCGCCCACCAACAACAAATCACTGCTGGCCCTCCCCTCTGCCAACTCTTCCACCCTCTCCATCACGGCCTTCACAAGATTCTGATTCTTTTATTTGTCACCCTCAAATGTCAAACTCGATATCCAAAACCAACCAGCAGACGAGGAATGTGTTTGTTCCAGGCGTCCCCCAACAAACATTTGAAGTAGTTCGGAGTGTAAGCCAGAGATTACTCTGTGCCGTACCTGTCGAGTATTTCCCTCATAGTGTCATCGTGCTCGTCGACCCCGTTCCAGAGGTATGTGCGGGTGCTGCCAAGACCTTCGGACCTCGGGGATGTCCATTTCCCTGATCTTGTGCCAGAGCCGTTGAGCACTCTCACTCCAGCGTTAATCGATAAGGTGCCACACAGGGCCTGCTCAAAGTCCTTGCTGGACTTGGCGTGGACCATCTCGATGTGCTCTTTCCCGACCTCGTCGTAACCGCGCCATCGCTGTAGAATATCGTCCGAGAAGGCCCCATTGCACTCCTCCTCCCCCCAACCACGACGTTTGGGGACATTTCCAGCCTCACTTGCCCAAGATCATCGCCCTGATCGCGAGTGGGCTGTCCATCGCGGAGGAGTGATGATATAATCATCACTTAAAATTTTTAGGTGTATTTTTTAAACGGCGAACAGCCAGATAATCAGCGATGCGGCGATTCATGCGGGGAAGTGAATACGAGAAATATGATCGCCCTCCCGATTTGGAGCGGAAAATGTTAACTGATCTTTGATGGTGGATCAGGGTGGGATTTGTTTCATTGTTGTCATTCCTCCTGACTCATGCGTTGATGGGCCGTTGCTGGGAAGCTTCTTTAGCAATCCTCGATCACATTGACAAAGGACATGTCAAGAACATGTTGGGCGAACACCAATGGTCAGACGATACCTAGGGTGCTGGAAGCTCTCCGTCAACCGGTGAGGGCTCGGAGACTGCACCCCAGGCTCCTCAGGAGGGTGGTGTCCGTGAGTGGTAGCACCTCAGCGCGGGAGCAGAAAACGTTTCTGATGCGTGTATGCGCTAGCTTCGGCGACCATGATGTTCCTTATGTTCATCCCTATGTTTTTCGTGACACCGATGATGGTGTTCGATCCAAGCGCTTGTACCACTGTGGCTAGTAATGCGCTCAGAAACTGGCTGCCTAAAGCTACAGGTTACGTTTGTCAAATTCGTCAGCGATCCGTCGAGCATTGTCATGCGCATGGGACGGAGCCCAACAGGGAACGCGAGAGAACGAGGAGGAAAACCCAACGCCGAACCAGTATACGACACCTTCTGCGGGACGCATACAGGTCAGGGCGGGTTTCCATTTAATCGATCTCATGCATTTGGTGTGTGCACAGATGATTGTATACATCCAATGGCGAGTCTCGTCGTGTCCTCGTTGACGAACCCTCAAGTGCGCGGGTCCTAAAGTGGCTCACCGTGGACGGGGAGGAAAGCTTGGTGGTGACATTCTGGGTCTTTCCGTACAGGTCGTGACTCGGATGGTCACCTAGTTGACATTGAAGCGGGGTGTGGGGCTTGAACTGCAAAGATTGCATACGTTTTTGGCCTTTCGCAGCGACGGGTATACATAGTTTTTCTGGGGCCTCCCACGACCTTCAATGCTCTCATTGTATTATTATTTGGACTGCGCCTGCCGCACATACCTCTCTCTTCTTGAAATACGGACCCATGGCGTGGCAGGCGATCGCACATCTGCCAGCTGGATAGATTGGGGGTACGTTGAACGTGCGGTGCGTGATTGGCTAAGAACTCCATCCATGCTGTGGTCTCGTTATCTAGCTTATCTTTGCCCAGAAACCCCCGTAAATGCACACCAAATGCTCACAGATTGTTGGTCCTATCAAGTCATTCAAGTGCAGGCGTGATACACGAGGACTATGAAGATAGGGTCCAGGTCATAGGGTCCAAGTTCCGCTCGGCGCGAGAAGCTGGCTGTCCCAGCCAGTGAGGGGGCAAGTGGCAAAGCTGTGTGGTAAGAGCGACGCTCGTCGCGATTTGTATGCTACAGTTCATTGGCTACCTTTGATCTCCCTCCCTGCTCAGTACCCTCCGCGTCGAGAGCCCATCTCTGGTTTTCTCCGGCTGGCCTCATGCTGGACCCATCAGTGCATTTATGTGTCCGGTTTATCTCTATCACGCTGGTATCCTGAACCCAATAGCTTCAACATCAAGACTCCGATGGTCGTCAACCCTCTCTGGCTTGGTCTTATGAGGGCTCATCAGTGTGTCACGGTTGACGCGTTGACGTTCAGTGCTGTCCGGTTGATCCACAACACTGTGTAATACTAGTCTAGCTTTCTTCGATGCTCGGGTATTGGGTCTTCCGCTGCTCTCTTCAGATACGCCTCACTGATTGACTTGCGAACCCTGCAAAATCCACGTCGCATCGTCATTGCACTGCCACTCTACGATCATCAATCACAATTGGAGGTCGATCGATCGATCGATTCGGTTTCAACTACTGGTTGTCAGAATCTGTCAGTAGCTACTATTATCAAGATTTGATCAGATCCAGAAATTATCGCTGCTTGTACATGTGTTCGTTCCACTTTCTTTCACTGCTACAACCATCATCGCACGAAATCAAATCCGCATGGAAGGCTGGTGGTGAGTTATGATACAGTTCAACTTGAACTAGGTGCATCGCGATGTAATATCTGTCGTTCACAACGAACTGGGTAACTTTCCGTGGTAAAGGCCCACATCATATGTAGGTAAACTTTGACTGCATCAACACGAAAAGGGAGTAATGACTATGTTTCTCATTGTAAGATAACTAAACCTATTTTTTACTCGTTACGCAGAAGAGAAGGCGGAGAAACAATGGAATTCGTGACATTTCCAGGTTGCATCTGAAATTAGCGACCTGCATAACGAACCGCGTTTCCTCGTTGCAATGCCTGGCGTGTGTCGATCAACCTGCGCTCTGTATCGTACACAATCGCAGCACCCGCATTCCTACACACCCCACCGCTCTCAACATGTTTATTGTACACATCCTTCCGTGAAAAATTCTGGTCGCAGCCCTGGCAATGAAATCCCTCCCCGAAATGAACAGTCACCACGTGACGGTTGAGCGAGTCCTTCAGCATCACTTTACTAGTAGTGCACCCGTCCCACAGACATGAACACTTCACTGTGCTGTCCGAGTAGCTCTGGCTGTGCCATTTACGGATGTGAGCACCGACATGGGATCTGGAGCCCATGATCCACATCCCACAGGGGTTTCTGGACTTGGCCCATTGACATTCGTGGACGCTGATCATACCGCTACCCTGGCCAGTGCCGGCGTAGAGATCGTCTTTATCGATCCACAACCCTTCAATGTTGATGGCACAAGCTCGTTGGCAACGTCGTCGACCTGAGTCTTTTTTCTCTGGGGTTCGATAGATCACGGCTGGAACTTGCCGCTCGTCATCGACGAGGTTTCTGATGTCTTCGGTAGAGCCTGCGGACGAGAATGGCACGACATCGTTTGTAGAGAATATGGGGCGGTTGGGCTGATGCACGAAGAAGCATTGATATCCAGGAGACAAATGAGGGATACTGACATCGGTACCGAGGGTTGCATGATAGTAGTGTCTCGTTGAACCGGAGAAACCCGAATCTAAGTCCGGTATTGGCGGTATAACCTGTGGCTCTGGCGCCCCCCATGCCAGTGTGCCATTGGGAGCAAATAACCCTGTGAGTCCATTGGAAACGACGTGAAGGATGAGTAATTTAGTTAGATCGGGAATAGCATACCATGCGGGGAAGTATGAGAACCCATCATGAACGGAGTTCCTGATGTCGCATACGAAGCAGCAAAGCTTGATGATGGTGACCATTGTCGTGCATCCAATAGACCAGACGCTTTTACACTGTAAAAGTATCAGCGATGGATTGAACTGTGAGATAGGGTTGGTGAGAAACCTTGTGTCCGAGTCTTGACCTGATGTATGATCAGATGGTGCCGGAGGGCTACACTACGCGTTAGCGACGAATAGGACGTAACGTTCATCACTCACGCATATCCATCGTGGCCAGGATAGAGGTAAGGTTGATCAATGCTTGAGCCAGCAGGGCAAAATCGGAAGTGGTTCTGCTGCCAGTAATTCGTAGGGGCCCGGGGTGCAGCATGCACCGATTGGAAAGGACTTGTAACTAACGACCGACTTGAGGGAAGATGAAAATTCGTTCTGCTTGTCATCACGTGTGAGGGAAGAAGCGGCAGTGGTGAGTGTGAGTGCGGCGATGGAGGTGGATCCCATGGGTTAACTTGAACCTGGATGAACACCTCCTACCTCCATTATAATTTATATGTGTAGCAAGGTTCATCTCATGGTCATGGTCCGGGATTGGAATGGATGGAACATAGAACTGCTGCCACACCGGTGAGCATAGCGAAGATGCGATCATCGCACCTCACCGCGTCGATTAAGAGAATTTTGTGATCGAATTCCGAATTCCCACGCCCATGTTAATCGATCGAGATTCCGACAGTGAAACTAGAGCAGCACCGATGAACGTAGCGAGGATGCGATCATCGCACCTCGCCGCGTCAAACATGTAATCGATTTTCGTATCTCCACACCGATGTTAATTGGTCAAGATTCAAACCCAACGAAAACCGGTGTGACCCGGTCTTAGGAAGAACTGGTGCAACCCCTGAGCGTAGCGAGGATGCGATCATCGCACCTCACCGCGTCGGATATGTAATTGAGTTTCGTATCTCCACGCCCATGTCAATTGGTCGAGATTAGAGAGTATTCAAACCCAGCGAAAACGGGGCGCGCATAACCCGGCGATCCTAGGAACACAGAACTGCCGCTGGTGCAACACAGGTGAGCGTAGCGAGGATGCGATCATCGCACCTCGCCGCGTCGACTGTGTAATCGAGATTCAAACCCCTAGGAACACAGAACGTGAATCGAGCACGCGTGTGCGATGACGTCGAACTTTCGCACGAGCCCCGCCTTCGTGTTTTTGAGCGCAGGGATGACGATGCGTACGACTCGGAACAGAGGCTCGGCCTCAGCCGCAGACGGGGCATCGGAAGTAATGACGCCGACGAAACGGAGCGTGAACGTGGCATAATTTGTTACGAATGGCGAGTTCTTCTGGGTCTTGAATGTAATGTGGCACGTTGTACAATACTGGCAGCCCATCGCGAGTAGATAGGGTGACGTAGCGCTCCACAAGTCGACGCTCGAAATCGAATGTTGACGTGAGCGCGAGTCGGCGAGCGCCGTTTCAATGAACGGAAAACGACGAGCGCGTGAGAAACTAGCTCGCACACTCCTCTCAAGTCAAGTCCCAAGGTCTTAGACTCTTAGGTCGGTAATGCCGGATTCGACTCCGAACAACTCGGGGACGAGCGCAAACAAGTTGACCTGGTTTGCCTCGACAAGTCTACTCAGAGTACACTATATGTCCACGAGTTGTACGACAGCTTCAACTCGGCGATACGTCGTAAAGCGAAGAGCAAGGTGCGTATCGCACGTACTGTCATTACAATCATAACCTGCAAAGCCCATGATGTCACACTGTGGCCGCATTCGTGTGGCCAAATGCATAACTAAACTAAATCCTAAAACAACTTTGAATGCTGCAATCGTCGAAGGCCCTAGTAACCAAACCCTTCAAAATACCCCGAGTCGCGCATAAACGACGTCCAGCGTTCATCCAGCCGTGACTCTTGAGAGACCAACCCGAGCTCAGTCAGTTCCGGGGGTGCTTCCCATTGTGAGGATTGTGTCTGCAGTTGCTGTAACAGCTGCGGCCATGGCTGTTGGCATGGCGGCGCAAACGATTGTTCGTAACCGTGTGATTGGGACCAGTTCTCCGCCGAATAGGTCGCTGGGCTGAATTGGCTAGAGACGACTGATTGCTGGGCCCATGAGCACGACGTCGTCGTCGATGTTGAGTGTTCGTCCGAGGGTGCTGCCGATTCTGTAGCTTGTGTCTGCGACTGCTGCGACTGTTGCGGCCGTGGCTTTTGGTGTGGCGGCGCAGACGATTGTTCGTAAGCATGTGGATGGTCCGGATAACCGTGTAATTGGGACCAGTTCTCCGCCGAATAAGCCGCTGATCTGAATTGGCTGGAGGCGCCTGAGGATTGCTGGGCCCATGAGTAGGACGGCGTCGTCACTGTTGAGTGTCCGTGCGCCGTGTGCTGAGGAGCTGGCTGCAGCTGAGACGTAGATACCGGCGGTGAGGGAGTAGGGTGGGGTTGTGGGGTGGGGTGGAATGGTTGCCGCTGAGACATGTCCTGTGGTTGAACACTCGCATTGACATGCTCTGCGTGCGTGGCCGGACAGTGCAGTTGATCCTGCTCGGTACGTGCCCAGCTGTCGACAGAGGACGTCGAAGTCTCGGGGCAATACAACTGCGGGACGGGTTCTGGGAGGCTGCACTGTTGTCCCAACTGTCCAGACGACTCCTCGTTCTGACATGCAGCCAGTGCGTTGTGTGCCTTCTGACTTAATTTAGTTAGGATTGGCTGCAAGAGCTGACTAGTGAGCGAACAGAACTGGAGTTCAGTTTCACCAGATCTTACAAGTGCTTTTGCTGCCCTACGGTTATGATTCGCGACTTTCGTGAAGAGCACACAGATTTCATCGAGCTCTCTAATCGCGTTGGACGCCAGGGGAGAGCGAGGTCCACGAATCACAATAGTACCAAAAACAATCTGTTCCCAAACGATCAGCAAACAACCCATGCAAAGAATGATCTCCGAACCGCTGCCGAGAAAGCAGTCATCCAAATCGACCAGAATTGCGCACAAATATCAGGAAATTGTGCATACTGTGCGCCTATCGTCCGCAGTATAGTCGAAGCGGCCCGATAAGAGGCGAGGAACGACGGCGTATATTGACTCTTCAGTGGATTGACAGGGTTTTCTATGATGGCCTGTGCAAAGAAACTTCGATGTATATAAAGCAAAACTGCCGTACGATGTCACGATGTGTGACCATTTGTCCGGGGCACTGACAGAACGCGACTTACGAACTTCTCGGGTATACGCCATGGCAAAACGGCCCATGAACTCAGAGGTTGACAGGTCTTCTGTGGTGATAGTCGGCACGGGGCCAGCCACCGACGAAGTTACATGTGTCGGAAATTCAGGTACGGGGAACTCGCGCACTTTACGATCAAGCTCCATGATCGTTGCATAGCTAGGTATTTCGGCTGTCAAAGTCCGTTCAGCAACTTCAGCCACGCATTCAGCTGAAAATCGGTAATTCCATGTCTCAACTGCAGACAGAATCACTTCTGGGGGGTGGCTCACAGTCCCGAACTTATCGGGTGGGATATATGGCTCGTCGTCCTTGTGCTTGACTCCCAGCAGGTCTTCGCAAAGGAGTGGGTGAGGCTCCGTTGAGTGCTGAGACTGGAGGTCGCATAAGGCATCTTCGAGTTGCCGAATCCGCTCGCTCATTTTAGTGATGCGGCGATGAAGGTGCTTGGTGGCCGCGAGAACGAACCTGACATGCGGCGCTTAGAAGATGATTGCCGCAAAAAGGTTACATTGTCGTACCGGGTTCCTTGACCAGTAGATAAGCTGCCTGTGTGACAAACACCACCAATACGCAAGTGAAGCACGCGGATAACGAAACAACGAACCATTAGGACACAATGCTGCGCAACCCCTCCTCTGCGTGAGAGAGAATTGAGCGATGCTGTGGCTCGACCGACACGAGATTCAGAAGACGAAACCCACCTGGCATGATTGGCAAGGGATTTGCTTGTCACACTTTATCTTCAACCTTCGGGCGTGCCATTAGTGGAAAGGAACTAGTGTATAAGATGCTCGGTGATCACACCTCCTGCACTCAGCGCACGAGATCTGCCCATTACTCCTCTTCTGTTCTATTTCGCGTGCGTGGCCCCCATCAAATCTGTACTCCTCAATCTCACTACGACTCGCCCTGCATTTCAACTTGTCCTTGGTGGGTTCTGGAGCCATTGAAAGCAGTTGGGAGGGGAAGGCGACACTGTACTGTCAAACCAGGATGCGGTTCTCGGTTGGGGGGGAGGTTATAAAAGATGGCGTGGGGAGAGTCCGACAATGTCGGTAGGCCATTATATAGTCCATTGCAGGACGTTGTAGGAGAAACAGGTTGAAATTTTGCTTCCGACCTTCGGGTGCGTCCTGGATCAAGATGCGTCTCTAACTCTATGTGTACGCGGGAAAATGAAAAGAATGATCGATTAGTCAGAAATTTCAAATAATCTGGTGCGATGCTCGGTGGAAACGCTATTCCACGCTCGCATGTTGCCGTCACCATGCCCTCTCTTCAAGTTGTCGTTCGCCCCATTCCACTCCGTCGCTCATGTCTTCACACTACCGGTTTCATCACCATCACCCGCTCCCCGTCGCTCCTAACCGCAGCTCGTTATCACCATCACCATAACCCGTTCTCTCATGCACTTTGTTGTTGCCATCGTCCGTGTCATTTCACTCCTCAGGCCTCAGGCCTCAGATCATACTTCAGTCATTGCAAAACTTTCATCCGAGCCTGCCACCCTTCGCTTACCCCATTAGTAGCCCCCATCTTATCCGATCGATCTGATCCTCAACCGAGGTTTCCGAGTCACAACCGTCTTGCGAAACTGACATCCGGGCGGCCGCGAACCTCCCAGACATAGAAGAGGTTTCGCCGGTTTCGCACGACGTCTACCTTACCTTCCATCGATATTCCTGACCAGCACGTATGTGCGCATGCGTTCATTGCTCTCTCTTTATACATCAGGATCTCTCAAATGCCATGTCTGCGTGACCCTATTAGCCAGACTCGGATGCTGACCTGGACTCGCTAGTTTAACGCCGTACGAGGTTCGGCCGAAGTCGAACCTGGGTTTCCTTACATAATCGTCCGAAAGCGGCAACCCCTGAAGTCGAGTGGGAAGAAGGAGCACACCAGGCAGCGACACGGCGGCAGGACTCGCTCAGCAAACGTTGCCAACAAATGATCACACACTTTGTCACTACACATCCAGCAAAGAGGGATCTATCCGAGATAAATGTGTGTAAAAGTACAAAATGGTTGAGATGGGTTGATATACACGATCATGTCAGCTGTACATCTTTACAAACCCTTAAAAAATAAAGCACGTTGCTCGCTTTTCATGTGCAAGCAAGGGTTGTGCCGACTATGTAATTATGGGAGGTCAGTGTTCAAGTTACTCATCGAATGCCTTGTGCACACGCGGACCGCAGATCTCCGCGTGGTGTCGCACAAGAACGAAACAGGGTCGCGCTTCGCGCTCCCTAGACTCCCATGTTTAGTACCCGATGTGCCAGGACCCCGTGACTGCGAGAACGTCCAGGAAATGGGCTTTCTGTGACCAAGTCTGTCTGGGATTCCGAGACAAATTCTGGGACTCCCATCGGCGCCGCTCGCGCCTGCCCACCGCCCGATGCCCATTAGTAGTAGCACT
>JBBPQL010000871.1:0-15742 GCA_038092515.1 Boletus subparvulus | reverse complement strand
CCCAGACATGTGTCCTCGCCCGCACCCGAAGCCCCACCGACCCCTTCCCCCACCACACGTCGCAGCCCCGGCCCGCAAGACATTGAAAGGGTGCAGGCGGCACTAGATGTTGCACGGACAAACCTGGCGCAAAAAGAGGAAGCGCTAGCACAGCTCCGCGCTGAGATGGAGAGGCTCCAGCTGGAGGTGCAGGCGCAAACTCGGAGTGATGGGGATGGGGATAGGCCCGGGGACTAACATCTTTGGGTCTACCTGTGTCTCTGAGTTGGCACCTATACGTGGAGGCTCCAATCTAAGGACTGACTGTCTTGCTTTCGCTTTCTTTGATACTGCATTTGTATTTATCATCTTCCTGCTCTTTGTTGTCTTGCTTGTTTGAGTTTCGCGACGTACTCGTACGTCGTTGTTTGTCTGTACAACTTCCGTGTAGCGTGTGTGGCCTATCTGCATGTCATGGCTGGTGCACCGTTGCAAGAATGAAAGGGATCTGGATCGAAGGGGGGAAATTTGCGGTCGCAATTCTAGAACTCGTTCTCATGCAATGTCCAAAATATTCCGAAAACCGCTCGTCAAAATTTGCCAGTACAGTTTATGATGATTGCCCATGTGCACACGGACAGATTCTGAGGTCACCTAATTCGTTTAAGGATTCACTCTGAAAAACATCATGGGGTCAATGATACATTCATCATACAGTACACAGACGTTCACTAGATGCACAGAAATCCAACTGTGAAACATTTCAAGAAATCTCTGCTTTCAAGACTACCCTGCTCCAATCCAAATTCCAGCATTGAAGTGGTTTTCAGAAATCATGACCTGATGCCAGACTGTCATCTTTATTTAGCTGCTGGAAGGTCATGGCCTGGAATAGAGTTATCTAATAAATAGATTGTTACAACATATATTAAACTCACTCATGCCATTTTGAATGATGACATTAAAGACCATATCCACTTTTTCATTCTCAGATGCTTTGTTGTATTGCTTGAAAACATTCTCTAGGGCCTTTCGAACTCTAGTAGGTGTGCTTGATGCAGTGTACTGCTGTGCAGCAGAGAAAATTGGTTGGGGGTCATCTTGTTGAGAGAGGTAGAAAGAATGCCCCAATATAATAATTGCTTCTGTATCATGGAACATCAATAATGTTTAGAGCTGTATATAAAATAAATGGTTTAAACACACCAACACCAGCTTGGAGAACCTGTTTCCAAGTTACAAACTTTCCCTTTGATTTATAATTCAATATGGATGTGTGGATCAAATGTCAATGTGCTTACCTGATTGTTCGAGTTGAGTGATTGAACTTCACTTTCAGTAAGAAAAGTCTGTTAAACAAAATATTAGTATAAGATATTAAATTAAAAGGAATTTAATACTGGATGATTGTTGACCAGCTGAAAGTCATAAAGTCATATAATAAATAAGTGGCAGAATAATTTGCCATGGAAACAGACCTCCTAATATTTTATAAGTTAATATACTGTATACATATCAGATTTAAAAGTCTTACCTGCTGCAAAATAATGTCAATGAGTTACAATCAGATATACATACATATTGAATACATATAGTCAGCTTACATCCTATTGAAATAATCATATAAACAAGGGAATATAAGTATTTGCAAGAAAGTATACCAGCTGCAGATTTTACAGAAGCATAAGCAACAGCAGGAATAAAATGGCAATTACTTACATGCTATCAATCAATCAATCAATAAAGACAAAACAGATACATATGTTTGTCATCCTGAAAACTTTGAGATAGAATGTACAATTTACCTTCTATGATTTCCAAAGGAGGGACATGAAATCATCAACATGATCACAGTCACCAAGACATATGGGGGGCACAACTCACACACTATGATTGCCAGAGCAGGGGAAGAGCAGATACAGAATTACATGTATAAGCATGATTGCAATTGCCAACATGCCACAATGCACAACTCACCTCCTATGATTTCCAGAATGAAGAATAACATAAAAACATTAGAAGGATTATAGTCACTAGCATGCCATAATGCACAACTCACCCACTATGATTGCCAGAGCATAATAAAGAATAGACATGATATCATAAGCATGGTCACAGTTTTCAAATATGCCTGAATGCACAACACACCTCCTATAGTTGTCAGAGCACAATGAAGAATGGGTATGGAATCATGAGCATGATCACAGTCACCAACATGCCAGACTGCACAACTCACCAGCTATGATTGCCAGAGGAGAAGGATGAATGGATATGGAACCATGAGCATAATCACACTCATCAATTTGCCAAACTACACAACTCACCAACTATGATTGCAAGAGCAGAATAATGAATGAACATGGAGCTATGAGTATGATTACAGTTACCAACATGCCAGGATGCACACACCTCCTATGATTTCCAGAGCAGAATAAAGATTGGACATGGAATTATGAGCATAAGCACAGTCACTAACATGCCTGAATGCACAACACACCTCCTATGATTGCCAATAAAGAATGAACATGGAACAATGATCATGATCACAGTTGCCAACATGCTAAAATGTACAACTCACCCACTATGATTTCCAGAGGTGGATGAAGAATGGATGTAAATCATTAGCCTGGTCAGTCAATATATCAGAATGCACAACTCACCTTCTACATATGATTTCCAGAACAGAATGAAAGAATTGGTGTGAAATCATCAATATGATCAGTCACCAACATGCCAGAATGTACAACTCACATGCTGTGATTTTCAAAGCAGGATAAGAAATGGACATGGAATCATGAGCATGGTCAGTCACCAACATGCCAGAATGCACATCTCACCTTCTATGATTACCAGAATGAAAAATGGACATGGAAACATTAGCAGGATTACAATTACTAACAATCCAGAATGTACAACTCACAAACTATGTGTGCCAGAGCAAGATGAAGAATGGACATAACAGCATCAACATGATGACAGTCACCAACATGCCAAAATGCACAACTCACATACTATAATTGATAGAGAAGGAGAAAGAATGGATATGGATATATCAGTATAATGATGTCACTGACATGCTAGAATGCACAACACACCTCCTATGATTGCCAGAGCAAAATAAATAGTGGATATGGAATCATTAACATAATCAGTAACCAACATGCCAGAATGCATAACACACCTCCTGTTATTTCCAGAGCAGGATGAAGAATGAACATCAACATCAACATCAACAGGATCACAATAACCAACATATCAGAATGCACAACACACCTCCTGTTATTGCCCAAGTAGGATGAAGAATGAACATGAAGACATCAGCATGGTCATAGTCACCAAATATGTTATAATGCACAACACACCTCCTACCATTTCCAGAGCAGGGTGAAGAATGGGCATGGAATTATGAGCATGATGATCACAGTCACCAACATGCCAGAATGTACACCTCACCTTCTACAATTTCCAGGATGAAAACATCAGCAGGTTCATAGTTACTAATATGCCAGAATGTACAACTTACCTTCTATGATTGTTGAAGCAGGATAGAGGGTGGACATAAATTATCAGCATAATTGCAATTGTCAATATATATGTCAGAATATACAACTCACACACTATAATTTCCAGAGCAGGATAAAGAGTGGATGTGGATGATGAGTTTAATTACAGTTACCAAAATGCCAGAATGCAAAATCACCTTCTATAATTTCCAGAGCAAGATAAAGAATGGACATGAAATATTGAACATAATCAGAGTTACTAACATACAAGAATGCACAACTCACCACCTATAATTGCCAGAGCAAGATATCAAAAAATGAAATGATCAGCAGGTCATATTCACCAATGTGCCAGAATGAACAACTCACATTCTATGATCACCAAAGATCAAAAACAAGGAAACATCCTGATATGACACATATAACTTTAAAATGAATGCTCTCTTACCTCAATGCATGGAAACCACTTTGCAACCTTGTTGAGTTGCATTTTACCCACAGTATGCAATGCAGACCTGGGTACCTTCTCTACATTAGATATCACCCTGCATTCAAATTAAAGTATTAGTCAATTGACAATACTAAGTGGTTTTTGAGATGACACACTGTCGAACTGCATAATTGATGCATAATGCAATGTTTGTTTCTTGGGCTGAGACAAACAGCATCTGCAAAGTTTCTTCACTCAGGACAGTTGCAGTGTTTTCAAGCAGACTGATGCATCCCTTGTTAGATCTATGCATGCCTAGCATATTGGTGATTAGCAGAACCCAGTATCTACACAAGAAAGCATAAAACAAACCTCCAATCCGGACACAGGACTTTGGGGGATACATCATCTCGGAAAGACGGCCCCATACATTGGCTCCATTGAAAATTCCTTCAATGAGTGACTTGGCCTTCAACAGCCGCTCCTGTCCTGGCAGCTGTCGATCTGTGGGTGCCAGTTTTCCCAGTGCAACAGGTACCAGTGCATCAAATTTAGTGAACAACACTACAATGGGAACTGACCAGACCATGAGCTCAAAGGGACTGTGATGAAGATGAGCTCACTATTTCCAGGGTCACATTCTCCAAAGAACATTTCCTCAGCCCGCTGGATTGCTCGATCCAGTTTATCCATCGGAATGCAATACCTGTCCAACACAACATATAAGTCAATGTACTGTAACACGACTTCGCCTGTTACCAGATTGCGTGAATGCGCTTCTTAAGAAATGTAGTCTTTGCACGATCAGCAATAAATTCCTTCATTGTCAGGAATTCGTCTTCACGACCAGCTTCAAAACCCGGTGAATCATGAAAGATGAATTTGTTGTTGCTCCGGAAAATGAGTTCATTCTCAATGTTGTGCATTCCACGCTAAAGAGGGTCAGTTATGACTTTCCCGCCATGTCTTAGCCAGACGTTGAGTAATACCCACCCCCACAGATCCCTCGACTTGGGACGGATCGATCTAATCACGCGGCTCTGCATAAACGCGACGGCATACATCGACTTGGATGCGTACCTTGTTCCCATCACCATCGTAGATCTCCGGGTTTTCAGTAGTGTTACAGATCCCCCGGAGAATAGTCGTCTTGCCAGCATTCGCCCGCCCGACGATAAGGATCCTGAAACGACCGAATTTTTCTCGGATATTTTCGAAATCACTTGAGTTTTCTGTCGACATTCTGGAGACGGTTCACGTAAAGAGAAGTAGAACTGAGAGTCGGAGTGGTGGTGAAGATGAGGAAGGAGCCTCGAAGGGCATCACGCAGCTTCGCGCTTATGACACGACTTGAATGATCATCCGAATTCCGAATTCCGACAGGTTCCAGATAACAGGCAATCTGTTCACGCATTTAGAGTTCCATCTGTCCTCGATGCATCGTCACATTCAGTACAAGTGTTCCAGATAGATCAATAGGCCTCACCGCCTGTTCCATCCACCCCCAGAACCCGCACCAGTCCGATGATGTAAACACCCCACCCCAGCCACACTCAGTGCACCCACACCAAAGTGAATCGACTGAAATTGTTGGGGCATAGCCCTGTCCGGGTGTGCCTTGTGTCTGGATGGACGGCGTAGACGGCGACGAGAGTGAGTTTAGTTGGGAGAAGATGAACCAGGAGAGGCAACGGAACAAGAGACGGAGTTCACTGTTACGTAGGAAATAGTGGTCGACTGTATCGATCACTTGGTCGGGCAGGACAAAAATGTCTGTTGCATGGTCTAAAATGAACCTTGGACCATCACAGACAAACCAAGAACTGACCAATGATCCAGAAATCCTTGTAGAGCCCACGCATACGCATCCTCCTTGTACACAAGCTTCAGTGGTGTCAACGCGTGCCGTGACAGGTGCGGATCCAAGCCCCCGATTCCAAGCGCTCTCCTAGGGATGCGGAGAGGCAAATAGGAACTTGGTGAGATGATTGACGATCATATCATTTGTATGGATGCGGTCGTCAACGAACGAAATGCTTCTTTCGGGCCGTCGCCTCGCAAGGGAGCGAGCTGGATGAATGACACAGTTTGCTCCATCGGACCTGAACTCTTTTTCTTCCTTGTGGAATAGAACCGCGCGTTCGAGGATATCAACAAGTCGAGTTGAACTACTGCATAGACACGAACTCGGCTTCGATCGCGACTAGCGTGTTGGGCAACTCCTCGAAGCGTAAGCATTCGGGTTTCTATGTCATGTGCCCATTCAACAATTCAGCGAAACGGATGGCCACTGTCACTGTAACAGTGTCAGTATTTACGCTGATATAGACACATCGCGACTCAATTTCGAGGGATCGAGCTCAAATAAGGGAGATCAATAAAGTCGAGTTGAAAGCGCACATCTTCTCATTCGAGATACAACACGGCGGGGTCCTAGTGTTCGTTTTCCGTGTAAAGAGGTAAGAAATGAGGCGCTTAAAGTGTGCACATACTTTCCATGTGGGAACCCAGTGCCTCGTCCTCAGAAATGTTGCAAATTACAAAGTCACTGAACAAGAACCAAGAGCCCCCGAGATGCGGCTGGATTTCCAATACTAAAATGGCATTAGGAGCGAGAAGAGAGGGAAGTAATCAACGTGACTCGCCGTTCACGATCACGACCAACTTTGAGGGTTTTGCTGTTGTTATAATCCGGCAAACGATAGCCTAAAAACGCGCACCCAGAGCTCGTAAGTCATGCTCTCGGCGTCATTGTACCTCTCCTCTTACCTAGTCCTCATATGCATCCAATATCTCATATCATCATCGTTATGTACGCTCGCATTTGCCACCGATATGGGGGGAGGTCTGCGCTTGGCGAAAAGAAAATATATCAGTAAAGACAGCCTGAGGCGGAAGTTCTTTCGGAGTGGGTGCACGTTGGCGATGGTAAAGAGTGACCCGGGCGAGAAGAGAGGCACACCCTTCTCGGATAAATCATGCCAACGACATGCATCATCTTCCCCCCCTGGTGGCGGCCCCGCAGCCCAGCCACACGATGACATTTTTTGCGTCGATCCCTAATAATTGTGTGACAGGGGCTCCTGCAGGTAAGGACGTGTTTGTGTTAAAGCCTTCGGAGCTGAGATGGTCAATAAGGAAACAATGACTGGATCATATCAGTGTAATCGATCTCACTGGATTCATGACAATAATCAATCAGTTCGAGTTGGTTTTGGCCTTGTTTTCATTGCACGCCTTTACTCGAGAACTTTAGGACAATGTGAAAATGAATCTTACCTTGAGCAAGAATGCCGAGCGTCATGCGGAAGTTGCTTGATTCACAGTGGTGTACCTTCGAGCATACATATGTACGTACGACAACCCAAATTCACATAGCAAACAGTGCCCCTTTGGATGGTTTGTCGTGATATGCGACCTGGCCAACTTTATAATGAGAAGAGTGCAATGCACTTGTAAGATCGTGTACGAACTTAGGATGCAGGTTTCGAGATTATATGCAGTCCCGTTGTAGAACTAAAGGAGGAGTCAGACAAACGATGTACCCAAAATCAAAGTCCTCAACCCCGAATTTTGAGCACTCGATCTCGACTTTGCGGTATATGTGGGATACCTGGTCGATACGACCGTCGGAAACGGCGACACAAAATTTCTCCGTCCCCTGCCGCATATGTGACGCTATCGTTGATCTTGATTGTCGACAGGATCTAGAGTGATATTTTGGCAGGCGGTAGGGAGGATTGGTTGGAGAGGGTGATTAAGGTGTCCAAGAGGAAAGAAAAAGGCTCGTATAATAGGTTGGGTTGAGAGGACGAGCGGAGCAAGTTGGCTGATGAAATGTAACCAAAACAAAAGTTTGGTAACCTACGTGGGATCTGACCAGTTTATTTCGGAGAGTGGTTCGGAAGCATCCGCCCACCTGCCGTTGAAAGCCGTTGGATGAACAGCAGTTGATGTGATGTAGGAGGTGGTGTCAAGCTGGAGGAGAGGGGACGATGGTAAAATGGGAGACGTACGTGACAGAACCCAGAGGTGTTGAACACGTTGACGACGCTGGATGTATACTTTGGGGGTACGTTGATAAAGGCGGAGAAGGGGATCGGGGGGTGAAGTTGTCTCCGGCCCTTGCGATTTGTATCGGGCCGATGACGTGACTAGTGACCACTAAGCGCAGCACAACGCCAGCGCTCCGGTCTCCGTCATCAGCTGCTGTCCCATCCCGTGCTCCCAACTCGCCCTTGGCTATACCTTCCGCATCCTCGAAACTCCAGCTCCGTCTGCCTCCTCGTTGGTACCACAACCCACACCCGCTTCCACGTCATCCAGTCCCTCCCCCATAATATCCCCAGTCTTGTCTACCTCACCCTCCCATTTGCTCCCCTTCGCTCATCCGCGCCGATTCCATCCCAGAGGTAGGTATCGCCCGCGTACAGACGAATTCTCACAAGCCCGCAAAGCTAAGTACGATGCTACCCGTATCGAACGCACCAGTCAAAAGGTCTCATCCAGCTTCATTTCCCCCTACCGGCCAATGACACAAAAAGCTTTCAATCGAGCGTAGGATGTCCAGTATTTTTGACCCAGACTTGGTAAGTTTAAAGACTATGGATGCGAGTGACACTTGGAAGGGTGTTTTAGGTATTCCAGGGTGCAAGAGGCGACATTCGAGGTATGCTTTCACGCGGTCCTTTCTTCGTCTCTCATCCCTGCCTGCATGTTTAGCTGCTAAGCAGCACATCGCACCATGGCAGAATCGCTCATAGTCACGCAAGTTAAAATCTCTGCTCCTACCTTGGAAAGTTGTCAATATCGATCAATGTGGGGATCACCTTGTCGATCTGGTCGCCTGACCACAACTTCACCACGAACACCACCAAATGTCGAACTATTAGCTCTCTCACGATTACTTGCAACGATCTCCCATTTGTCTAGATATTTTCAATTTAGCCCACGATGAACCAATTGGATCTGCGACTAGAGCGCCAATCACCAATTAGTGAACTGCACTTGTTCATTTTCTATCCATGGCGACTTAAATGCGACATAAAATTTGTCCGCACTTGTAAGCGGCCTTGCGAGCGCGACAGGACATGCCGGGAAGAGAGGACACAACCGCACCCTTTTCAACTCATCGATGGTAGTTTTGTGTGCGTGGCGTCCAGAAAGGTTTCGTTGACGTTAAGGGTGGGGCATGTATTCTCTGTTATTTCATAGCAGCCTTTGAGAACCTTGGCGAAGAGAGGAAGCAAGTCGCTATGGAGTACGTGGACGTTTGTAGGCCACTTATCTGAGTCCCAGCAGGCGACATGTTGCTGGATCTGCAGTGCGTGCGTCCCCTACAACATTGGCTTGCCACACTGGGTCTCATTTATTCATAGCAGTCTTTTGTTCTAGATAGCGACCCTCGAGACGCGTTTGGAGGCATATACATAGAGCACGCAGCTAGTCAGACCCGATGATCTGCTTGTATTGGAGTTGGGGACTGGCACCTTGGCGCCGCTACCCATTCGATGATGCGAGGCGAAGAAGGGGAGCGAGAACATCGTAGGGATCCCCCATGTCTTTGAGATCGCGAACGAAAAGAAGGAAAAAAAAACAATCCAGTGCATGAAAAAAAGGTGGAAGACCAATGACGTAACAGGAACACAAAGAAAATCGATCAGTCGACCCTCCTTCTGAACAAGACTTTTGCGCGGGGATCGGGCGTGATCATTAGTAGTACCAAAGCGCAAACTACGCGGGCACGTCGCGCCGTTCTCCAACTTGACATCATATGTCATAACGACATGAGCGAACATGGATTTCAGCTCATTTGCAGCGAAGAAACGCCCAGGACTGTCGGACAATCAGATGTTCAACTGTTCGTAGAATATGAGGAAATTTAAACCCCATACCATGCGTGTTTAGCGAGTCCAAAGGATAGATACTCGATGGCAGTCGAAACTAACTGATACTTTGCACCCTCTGAGTCCTCTTCGTACATTTCAGCGAAGCGGAAGGGTTCGAATACATTGGCATTTTCGTAGAACTTCTCGTCATGATGGAGAGATCGAGTGGCGACACCGATCATCGTTCCTTTTGGTATAAAAGTTCCGTCCGAGAACGTGAAGTCCTTCAAGGCCTTGCGCGCGACGCTCACTAATAAACCGAGATTAATCAGGGTACTTGTCTTGTTAACAAATGCAAAGACACTGACCGGCATTGAGCCCATCCATACGTTGACACTCCCTAACGAAGCTGTCGACTTTACGCATCTTACCCAGTGCAGCCTTCGACCAACCCTCCTTCTCAACGATAGCTTCAACCTCCTCACGAAGCGGATGGACATACTGAGGATTCGCCGCAAGGTAGAAGAGTGCATGAGTGAAGCTCTACAACGGAGTGTATGTTATATTGAGTTAGGACTGCCATATTGATTCGGACGTACATTGGAAGTCGTCTGGCCCAAGTTGACCAGTCAGGGCCATATGCGACCAGAAAATGACGATGCTCACATGAATGGCAGTGAAGCTGATTGCCAGCACACGCTTTGTCAAGTCTTCCGCCATTAACTGCGGACCTTCTGCTGCCTCTATCAACCACGATAAAAGGTCGTTCTGAATGATAACAGTGAGCACCTTCATGTTGGAAAAAAGGACTAACAAACAGGCTTTTCCGCCCACGCATTTCCACACTCATTGTCATGTTTCAATCGTTCTTCAATTATCGGGCCAAGAAGCTTCAGACCGCGCATGAGATCTCGGGCGACAGCCGTAAAGAAGCAGGTAGCCAGACTGACGGGTTGGTATAAAATTAGTCCCTGGACACTGGACAGGTAATCGAGACGACGTACGGTCTTAGAAATTTAGGGAACAGTCCGATTATAGCCCCGGTTTTGACGATGTCAAGGGTGTACTGGATGTTGAGATCAATCCAATCTGGGTTACGGCCTAGAACAATGAATTAAGAATTGCAAGGAAGGGATGAGTGAGAGGAAAACATACACAATGGGAGGCCGACGAACAGTCTATTGCTGATCCTGCAGACCACCTTTTCGATGGCGCTTAATGCCGATACACTCTTCCACTCTGAGTGTTCCTGAGATCAATGCAAGACAACCTCTGTGAAAAAAGACTCCTCACCATAGCCTCTGAGATCCAAAACCTCATCAAAGGCTGTAACAACCTCATCTCTGACCTCAGGATACATCGTTCCAATATTCCGAGTAAGCTGGGAGCGAACGACCGCGACTTGATAGGGGTCATCGTGGACTTCGTCTCCCAGCGTATAACGAGTGTTATACAGCTGCAGACGGCATTCGATACGAGCCAGTTCTAGAATAACAGCACAATTACTCACATCGCTTGCGGCTTGCATGAGCGAAAGCTCATCGTCTGGTGCTCTCCCTAGTTCTTCTATGTACTTGCGATTGGTGAGAATGACCATCCAGCCGTACTTGTTCGCAACCTTGAATGGTGTAGACTTGTGCTGAAACATCGTGACGGGATGCGTGAATGAGGGCGGAGCATAGACTTGCCTTCTCGTATCCTTCTTGTATAATGTCTACAGCGCTAATTAGGAACTTGAAACCAGCCCACCAGGAGCCAAGCAAGCGACCAGATCCAACTGTAGGGAATGCGTCAAGCTAGGGAAGCGAGTTAAAACTCAGTGGGGGAGTGAGTGGTCTTATTGATTTTACTGACATTGGGAAGCCGTGTCAGCGTCAGCCTTGCGATGATGAAAATGGCTGCAATGCCTGCGAGGCCATAGGTAACACCTGAGAATTTTACCGGTGGCTCTTGCAGCTGGAAACCCATGGTGAGTGCAGGTTGAATGCTGAGTTCCATGACCAGCCGCTTGACCCATATACTTAGCTCTCGCACTCCGACGTAGAAGCGATAATCTCACCGCTTCCCACCCACGCGCCCAGGCAAGCCATGAGGCCTCGGCACGTCGCTATATTAACGAAATAAACTGCTTGACCAACCACTGCGAACTGACAACATGATGATAAGCATGACTCGACGGACCGACGCGGAATTGAAAGTTGTCCTACTAGGATGAACTTGCGTATTGGCCAAACGATGCTACTATACCAGTTACTGTAAGTCCATGTTAGAACTTTGAACGTGCCAATCTGGTTACCTGTCAAATGATGGATGAGAAGTTTAATTTCTGGGTTCAAACTTTGTCGCGGTGGGATATCCACTTGCCAGACGTGGAAGCACGCGCCTTGCCACTATCTCTCTCGCACCGGAGTTGCCCAGCCATGGTGCCTGTGCCCCATGGATGAAAATATCACCATGCTCAACACCGTTGATCGCCTCGATTCAATCCAACACCAAGTCGATTAGAAAGGTGTGTAGGAAATCTTCTGCCCCATCGATTCAAAGGAGAGACAATAGATGTTGTGAAAAATACCCTCTATTGGTTTAGTGCAGAACTTGAACCGAACGAAAGCCTGGCCCCATGGTTCGACTTCGACTTACGGCACCCGCTTGTATCTTTAGCCTGAGTTCTTTAGCACTTCAAGTTGGCGCTTGAAAAATAGTGCGCCCAAAAACTGGTTTGGGTACCAGGTGGCGATTCTTGATCTACAATTCATCTAGGACCTACCAACTACGCCATCTATTCCAAGTCTATCATACATGATCCCCATCCCCACTTCACAACAACGCCGACCGCCCCGCCAACGCCTCCACCAAATCCTTGACGTCCGCCCACCACGCCACCTTTCCCCGCCGATGCTTCATATCCGCATGCTTCACCATCGCCTGCACAGGCACCCACTCCAACGCGCCCCCCTGGATCGTGATCACCGCCGCGCTCTCCCCGGGCGCACTCTTGACCCGTCCCGGCTGCGCGCGCAACCGCGCGTGGTGGTCCTCCAAGAAGGACATGCACCGGAGGGAGAGACGGATCGCGCGGGCGCGGTCCATCGGGGAGGGGACGCTACCTTGGAGGGTGTGCCCGAGAGAGGCGGAGCGCGAGTCGAAGAGGGCGCCGCCTTCTTCTTTGAACATCTTGGTGATGACGTCGGTCGTGTAGACCGTCGAGGCGCACTCATTTCTGGGGCGTTGGGTGTGAAATGCGGAGGGGGGGAAGTAAAGGGAGGACGTACCGGATAACGAGACGGCCTTCGCTCTTGCCTTTGGCGTCTAGCCCGTAGCGCAGTTTGAGGAACTTGACGTCGTCGCGCAACAAATCGAGATCCATCCCCTGTTCCGGAGTATACACCAACGACGCACCCGTCTGACCAGACAAAAATCCAATGAACACAAGAAGAGAGACAGAAAAAAGGGATACATACCGCCAATGCGCCCATCGTCGCAATGTACCCACACTTGCCACCCTGTGTCTCGACGACAAACGCCCGATTACGACTCGCCGACGCACTCTGCTTAATCGAATCGCACGCATCCACGAGCGCATTCAAACTGGTATCAGTCCCCAAACTGAACTCGGTCAACGGCACATTGTTCGAGATCGTTGCGGGGAGGTGCGCCATCGGAATATTGAACGACGGGTACAACTTGCGTGCATTGTCGAGGATTAGCAACGCGTTGAAGGCTTCGAACCCACCGATGAGCAAGAGGCCGTGTAGGTTATGTTCTTGGAAACGGGAGGCAACGGCACCGAGGTCGACGTCAGGGAGGGTCCGGTTCGTGCCGAGTTCGGAGCCACCGCGGGCGGTCCAGCCGTCTACACCGAGCCAGGAGAGTTCGTGGATATTGTCGTCTAGGAGACCGCGGAAGCCGTTGTGCACGGCGAGTGGTACGTGGCCTTGTTTGATACAGTAACGGACTGCGGCACATGTTTCGGCGTTCATCCCTCCAGCAGGAGCACCGATACTGAGATAGGATCAGAGCAGGTAAATATCATCGCGTGGGAGCGCATACTGTATGATGGCGACCCGCATTCTCTGAAACGACGATCACACGAGAGGGATTCGTTCAGAATGGGACAACTGACCTGCTCTTCTGGCAACTGTTTCTCGGTGTACAGTGTCGACGTGGTTGAAAGGTTTTCCAGGCTCTGTAAAAATTCAAACGCAAGTCCGATACTGACTCCTTATTACCAACACAGTGCACCACCCATCCAACCCATATCCGATAGCGGACACTGCTGCAGTGGCCCTGTTTCTCTTAACGGGCGCCGCGCTCCAATTGTTTGCTTCCTCCTCTCCCGCTGCTTACACTCTGGCGCAACCCTATTACCCAGCATGGGCCTCGCCAGCCTACCCCTCAGCTAGTCTGCAACCTCCGGCAACCGTTGCTGCCCCCGCTATCAAGCAGGAGCAATTGGCCTTGCGCTGAACCGGTCCACAGCTCTGTGCCTTCTGCGCCGACCCTACTCATTTTATGGGTAGTTGCCCTCATGTAGAAGGATACATCCGGTCTGGTCGGGCAACCCATGGCACTGATAACCGCATTCACCTCCCAGATGGTAGACGGATTCCCCGCGTCCCTGGGACTAGTTGTCTCAAAGACTGCCTTGACCGACTCGCCGCAGCAGCGGTTCCACCCGCTGTTACCACCGGACTGTTTTCACTAACATACCCCGATACTGACGCCGTCCTAGATATAGAGCCATCGGTCTTCACGACCCCATTCCACCAGACCGACGAAGACGCCGACTCCGCCCTCGCACACCCCGACTTCCAACCCTACATCGCTCAAGCATTGGCGAATTTCAAAGCCGACAAAGACCGAGGTAAACGACCCCGATTTGACGGTGTTCACATGCCGCCACGAAACCCTCGGCCAGCTTCGGTCACCGAGGAGATCGTCTCGCCCGCCATCGGAGCATCTCGGACAACCCCCACGCCATCATCCTCAAGGTTAGACACGTCGATACCGGCATCGACCTCCGCAATACCTCGACCCTTACCACCATCATTCCCAAAGAGTAACATTCTGAATCGCTTCGAAACCACTAACACATCCGCTCCTGCGCCGAGCGGGCAATTCAGATATGTATGCCCTATCGAAGACGAAACTGCACCCCGTCATATATTAGACAAGGTGTTGGAGACTACTGTCCCAATACCTGTCAAGGACCTTCTTTCGGTAGCACCGGAGTTTCGCAAACATCTCTGCGAGCTAGCTACCACCAAACGCATCCCTGTTACCACTAACGTTGTACAGGTTAACGAGCTCTCCGGTCGCGACCCTGACGCCGTCGGCCGAGAGTTCGGAGACCGAGTTCACCGAAACGATGACGGATTGATAGTTGCGCATCACAGCGTCCCCTTGTGCTCCATTGAGGCAAAGGTGGTCGGCACCGGTAGGACAATTAACGCAGTCCTGGACTCCGGTTCAGAGATTGTAGCCATGCCCAAACGGGTATGGGAGGGTCTTGGACTACCAGTCCGATCGGACCATGTCATGACCATGTCGAACGCTAACACTAGCACCGAATCAACCATCGGAGTTGTCGAGAACCTCACACTAGATTTCGGCGCCGGAGAGGTCTATCTCCAGGTACAGGTGGTACCCCACGCCAACTTCGACCTACTACTCGGACGCCCCTTCCAATGTCTACTAAGCACGAAGACCGATGACTTCCCCGATGGCAGTCAGCTCATCACTCTCCACGACCCGAACTCCGGCAAAGCATACAAAATCCCGACCCGCGCATGGACCGAAGGATGCCCAAGATGCCAACAGAAACTACCATGCACAAACCACCAGTCCGTTGTGGAGGTGGGTTTTTAGGTTTCGATGAGCCACCGAAAGGTTGGGGAGATTCACGCGCGCTCGCTTCCCTTATATCCTCATTTAACTTCTCATCCTCCATTCCCCCGGCTCGGTCTATTAAGACCGAGATCTCGGACTATGCCTCGTCGCCT
>JBBPQL010000870.1:0-15807 GCA_038092515.1 Boletus subparvulus | reverse complement strand
GACGAGTCTGTCAGACGTGCTGTTCATATATCTTAGTAACACATGTAGGTAAATATACAGACAAACTGCTAGTGGTAAGACTAGAAATATACAGTATGGTGCAGGTCCTCCTTGACTGTCGAGCATCTAAGTTTGGATGATAACACGTAAACTTAACCGTGATAAACATCACGTGTGAGCGTCTATGACTGTGTGAATGCCACCGCCGTGTATATGGCTTGTGGGCTCGCCGTGGGCTCACCGCTGGTCACGGCGGTTGGCGGCGGCTGTCCGCCACCATGTCTTCAAACACTGGGTGATAGTACTGCATCTGGCTGGAGGCAGGCAGGCGCCTTGGTGTCGTATGGGGTGTTACCACGGATGTGGTGTGCTGCATGTTATTTGTTACACAATCGTGCATTGACTTTCATCGTTACCCTTCATGTTACTCCCTCTGTCCAACTCCAAGGGTCCTGTGCTCAAATCGGCACCCAAACGAGGAGCAGGTTTACTCGTCGTTTAGTCCTTTGCCACGTACATGTGACTTGTAGAGCCCTGATATGATACTGTGTTGAACATGGGCTGTCAAATGGCCGGTTTCAGGTTACAACAAAGAAAGAAGAAGACAATCACTGAGTGCGGAGAGTGAAAACTCCTTTTTACATTTGTTCCACGACGACGATGGGCAGAAACAGTACGTCGCGATCCTGCCCATCAACCCGTCTTACACCCCGATCCCCGCTCAGAATCCCACAAATCCGCCATCCCACATAAACCCAGTGTGTCTCCTCGATCTCTGTAACAAAAAAAAAAACATATCCTGAACCACCATAGAGTTGAAGAAAGATCCAGGCATTCCCAAACTCCCCGATCTCAAAATCCGACATGCAGAGAAACAAAAAGCACGTTCGGCGAGTGCATCCCATCACGCCATCACATTTCTGATGTTGATTTCTGAACGCCATGTAGCCACCCCCACGCACGGACCCAGACGCGACGATGGCATCCGAGCCAACTTTGTCTTCGCTCGCGGTGTTGGCGTCCTCGGTCGACCAAGCGCACGCGTCCGATGCTTCAACAAGCGCCGCATCGCCTGCTCAGAAAACCAGAGAGCAGATGCGACGACACTACGTTCGCGCGCTCCACAAGGTCATTGACGAGAGCGACATCGTCATCCTCGTTCTCGACGCGCGCGATCCGGAGGGGTGCCGAAGTCGACTCGTCGAGGAGGAGGTCCGGAGACGGGAAAGCGAGGGAAAGAAGCTCGTGTTCGTCCTGAACAAGATAGGTGCGCGCGTTCCTTACTTGCACGGACGTCGGTTTGATGCGTCTAGATCTCGTTCCGAGGGAGAACGCGCAACAGTGGTTGAGGTATCTACGACATTACACGCCGACGCTCCCGTTCCGTTCGGCCGCGTCTAACCAGCGATCGAATCTATCGTCCGCGACGGCACCAGCGCTGCTTCGACTCTTGAAGGCTTACAAGCCGAGTGCAGCACAGAGCGTGACGGTCGGCGTGGTCGGGTTTCCAAACGTGGGCAAGAGCAGTCTGATCAACTCTTTGAAACGATCCAAGGTCCGCTCCCGTCTCTCGTTGGCATGTCGCCCTTGTGTCCGAAACGTCCATTTTTTGTGGTAGGCTTGCGCAGTTGCAGCACAACCTGGACATACCAAGGACTTGCAAACGGTCCAGCTGGAGCGCGGCATCAAGATCATTGACTCTCCCGGCGTCGTATTCGATGAGGACGAGGACGACGGTGCGATCAGCCAGCGTCAAAAGGGTAGCATACTGCTCCGCAACGTGGTTAAAGTCGAGGATATCGACGATCCGATCGCTGTCGGTGAGTGACTCTGTTCGGTCCTTGAAGTGTACAGTCAATCACACTCATCACTCCTTTATTTTCTAGTGGAGGAAATCCTTTTACGAACCGAGCGCGCGACGTTGCAAAAGATTTACGGGCTCCCAGAGTTCTCGAACACGCTCGAGTTTCTGACCATGTTGGCACTGAGCAGCGGAAGGCTCCTCAAGGTCGCTTTCACCTATACATCTGATGCCGTCGAACGGGACTCTGACATCCAGCCTAACAGGGTGGCACCCCGGACGTTTTGTCCGCCGCGCGACAGGTGCTGATGGACTGGAACCACCAAAAGATTCCCTACTTTTCGGTCCCACCCGTGATCCATCCTTCGATGATACCCTCCACGATCCCGAGCACCGCAGGCGGATCTGCTACCGTCGCCCCCGGCGCAGAGACCGTCGGCCAAGCTCAGATCCTCACCGGGTTCTCCAAACCGTTTGAGTTGGCGGGGCTGTTTGGCGCCGCAGACGCGGGCGCGTTCGCACCGGAAGAGGTCACGATGGGCGACGATACGACGGCGCACGAGGCGGAGATGGTGGCGGACGACACGCCGCTACGAATACCCCTGAAACGATCACACTCTCCGGGTCCCGGTTTGGGATCAGAGCCTGACCCCGCGTCCAGGCCTGGTGCCGCCCAGCGTCCGACGTTGGACGCGCCGTCGGTGCGGACACCTAAACGGTTCCGAAGGGCGAAAGATCTATCGGCATACGAGGAGGCTGCTGCAGAGTCTCATCCGTTGCGCAAAAAGACGTTGAAAAAGGATGCCAAGAAGGCGAAGCGGGCGGAAAGGCGGCTACAGCGGCGGTCTGGGCAGGGTGTAGGTATGGAGGTGGAGGTGGACGAGTTGCGGGATACGTTTATGGCGGGGATCGACAGTTGACGTGTGCGGGTGTATTTTATCTTTTCTTTTTGGGACGACAGCCGTATCGATGAGCCTCGCGGGGTCAAAAGAGTTACGTGCAACCAAGATATGTACAAGTCAACGTACATGAGATATCAAGCAAATTACATAGACAGACCGTCGTCTCCACCATGCAAACCACGCCCCGACTTTCCTTATCAATGTCCCCCTCCACGTTTACCACCACGCTATCGGCGCAGAGACACACCAGGCTTCTCACGCTAGTCCTCAGCACGCGGCAAGAACGTCTGTTTGCGCGATTGGGGTCCTACCGTGGCTGCGCCGAGCGCCTTGACGAGGCCTCTGCGATACGGTCCGTTCAGATCCACGTATGGCCCAGTGAAGGGAAGGGGCGGGAAAAAAAGTAAACGCAGAACATGACCGTGCTCACCTCTGCGTCGCATCGAGATACGCATCCCTATCGAACCGCTTCTCCGTCTTGAGTGAGACGCCGTCGCGGGAGAGGGTGATGCCCCGTTGTTCGAGTCTGTCCCGGGAACGACGTCATATATCACATCATGCGCGCGAGCCAAGCCGGAGAGACAGACATACGATGTTTTCGTCGACTGGAAGCTCGACGAGATGGCGCGCACGGCGTAGAGGACGCCGAGGACGACGCCGACGCAGAAGAGCGTGGTCTGTAAGGATTTTTCAGATCGATTGGGTGTGGTCGTTCGGAGGACCCACGACGAGGAGAGAAAAGACGTCGATCCTGGACAAGGCTGGGTCAGCAGACTGTGGAACTTTTCCAGACACAGGGAAAGTACCACGAGGCCATGACAGGATCGTAGTTCGGTTCAGATGTTGTCGGCGCGGAATTGCGAAAATTGTGTAGCTTTTGGACGGGGTGTCGACGTGCTCAACGGTGACGAGGGGCGTTGTGGGGTCGTGTAGGGTCGTGTGGAGAAACATCACCCAATGGGCGCTGGGATTGTATTGAACCGATCGGAGGCGGTGCACACTCAGTCATTGACAATGTAACGAAAACCCAACATTGGAGTTAGGGTCAACAGGATCACACCCTGTCCACCTCTGCCCGGGCTTGCTGCACAGCAGCCAGGACCCGAGCATGGACGTCCTTGCCCGCAGCGATGACACCATAATTCTCCCCCAACGTGCGCCCAAGTCCAAAGTCGAGAGGTTCACCCCGTGAATCCGTAACGACGCACCCACATTCTTCTACGAGCAAGGACCCAGACGCGTGATCCTGCGTACCAAGAACCTGTTCAATGTGCGGAGCACAAAGGCGAACGCCGGGCTCACCCAAATCTTCTCCTGGTACCCGGTTCCAGTGGGCATCCGGAGGTAGACACCGCCATCGCCTCTAGCGAGGCAGCCGTACTTGGCCTGACTGTCCATTCGCGTCGGGGCCTGCGTGATGTTCAGTAGCTCGGATACTTTATTGTTAAATGCGAGGTCCGCGTGCGCAGCCTCGACGGATTCCAGAAAATTGAGCGCCCCGGGTCCCACAGGAGGGGTCGTCAGCGGCACCGAGTGATCGCCTGAGAGCGTCGTCTGTCCGTATCCGTGAGAAGGAATGAAAACGGCTGCAACCGTTGGCATACCTGTTCGGCGCCTTGACCCTTGATGGCGACAAAGATGCAACCCTTGGGTCCGTCGGGCTCGGCGCCATTCACCGGCAGATTTGGGCATCCAATGACCCCGAGGACGACTTGCGCATCGACGATCAACGCCAGACACACGGCATACTGTCCACCACGCAAGAACCCCTTTGTCCCATCGATGGGATCGAGCGTCCATCGGCCTGTCAGCAAGCTACACGTCAATCGCGTCCTCTCACACGAACAAGCGATCGGCAACGCACGTCCGATGCGACCACCCTGATCACTCCCACGGTCGATCGCGTCCAAGAACTCCTCAGGGGTGCGTTCCTGACCGGGACCGAGTCCCCATTCCGAGGTCTCCCCGGTCCCTAGATCGGCAGTGAGTGCTTCGTTGGCAAGCGCGACGATGCGGTTCCTGAGTGCGTCACCGGTCTCCTGTCGTAGTTCGGCTGCATCTTCTTCGCCGACGATGGGATCGGCTGGGAATGCGCGACCGAGGATGGTGTTGACGACAGCCTGAGCAGAGTAGTCGCCGACTGAGATAGGCTTGGCGTCAGGCGCTGCGGTAGACATAGCCTGCTCCGTCGACCATCGCTGCTCACCTGTCACCGGCGACTTGTCGCCCTTGATGAGCGTTTCGTTCTTGACGAGCTTGGTAAAGACGGAGGATGTCAGCGAGCATGCGCGACGCACGGCGGCCAGTGCGACCTGTTTCTCGGATGCGTATAGCGAAGACATGGTCGCTATGGATCGTATGGAAAGATGGGCACGTTCCAGGTTTCGGTGGACATGTCGAAACATGGACGAGAGGGATGGGAGTTTCGATGCACGTGACTGGCACTCCGAGTCTGACGATACGGCCCGGCCGGATGGGTGGTGCTGCTAGTAGTACGTAGTACTATCGTACGCCGGTACATTCAGCCTGCCGCCCCAGGTCGTCGTCGATCTCTCCTACACCGCACTCGATTCTACGAGGAGATGCCCTGAATTGAAAAGTTTGGTTCCATCGAACAGCCTTGACCTCATGATCACAGACACCTAGACCTGCCGAGCGCGTAGATGTCATCTTGTAGCTGGTCTATGCTACGGAGCTTCAAGCGAGAAAACGGGCCCTGCAATGAATCAATGATATCATCATCTACTAGTATGTATATGACTACCAATGCACGACCAATGGCATCCAGTCCTGGCACTCTGTAGGACGATCTCGTGATTGCAGCATCCAACAAATTCAGCGTACACACATCCTGGAGAGCACAAACGACAGAAAATAAAGAAATACAAAAAAGAGCGACGGAAAGGACGAGATGAAAGACAATAGAGCGACTGCAGGACGAGGAACGAGGAAGATGATCAGTATAATGACACGAGCACGCGATGCGGTTCCGCCGGACGATCATTGTGCCCAGCTTGGGAAAACGCAGACTTTTTGTGGTTTCACCACGTCGCCGGGCTACATCGAGGTAATACACCAGTTCAGCCATCACGACATCGAGCGGAAAGAAAAACTTGCCCAAAGGTGCCGCTCGCAGGCAATGGCTTGTAAGGCAACCTCTTTGCATCCGCCGTGTTCAAAAACACCGTATTTCCCCACCAAGTTTGCACAGTGTTCAGCCCGATCGTCCCGTTCTTCGGGTACTGAAGGATGAAAAATATGAGAACGACCGCAATAGCCAAGCCAGAATCTAGCGCGGCGGACAAAACGTCTGCAACAGAGAATGGGCAAGGTCAGCCTCACGAAAAAAAATAAGTCGTTCTGGTGGCAACACGCACAGTTGTACTTGACCCACCACGAAAAGTGTCTCCTCCGAATGTGGTAATTGAAGATGAAGCCGACAATCGCCCACGGGACAAAGTTTAGCGCGCTCGCATAAGAGATGCCTCCCACACTGCTGAAGATGATTGGGAAGCTTTTTCAAATGTCAGCGCAAGGCAAGTCGACCGTGCCAAATGAGACGCACTTGACATAGCGAATGAAGCTATTAGGCCAATTGAGGTGGATCATGTACGCAGCCAGCGGGAAAATCGCTCCAATAACGAACCAGTATGTAAGCACTACCCCCGCTTGAGTCAGCTTTCCATTCGCCCCACGCTCGAGATGAGAACAATCTACGCACCGCTGTAGATCTGGCCAGACGAGAACATTCTCATAGGACCGATGACCCCCCAGACAATGCTCGCAGTACCAAACACCTCCGTGTTCGGACAGATGAATCCATTTTTTTGTGTCGAGTTGCACATGTCGGGAATATTCGTGAACATCCAAGCTTGCACGCCAAGTTGGACCGTCCCGGCGACTATCGTGGCGACGACTTGACCTTGGTGTGAGTCAGAAATCCAATCCTGAAACTAGAGGGAGATCGACAGGACGTACCCCAAAACATCGAACGAGGAGGGATCTTCATGTAGTGCCCGAGCTTGAAATCGCCCGCAAATCCGAGCGCTAGTCGATATTAGATAAGAGCAATGACATCCTCGTCAACGACACGTACCTTGAGACATTGTGATAGATCCCCACGTCTTGAACAACATCATGGCAATGGGTCGACCAGGGAGGGCATATCCGACGATCAACTCTGTAATCACACTACGAATCGTGAGAGGACTGGGATAATGAAAAGTTTCAACAAACTCACTTGAGACCAACCTGTTGATTGGTAATGGCCTGAATCATTCCGATGGGTATAGCATAGAAGAAGGCTGTATCGAGGAACAGCACCATCAGCACCAAATCTCATCAGTCAAAGAGTGCATACCGATTAACAACGAGAGGCAGAAGGCCCACACCGGGAACTCGGTATGCCACACCTCGATTACGATAATACCAAAAACGAACATCGACACTGTCGATCACATGAATCAAAAGCGTCCATCGGCCCGTTACAGGATATGAACGCACCAAAGATGATCCCATACCACCATTCGGGGACCTGCTTATATTTGGCCATCAAACGTGCATGGATGTCAAGTTGTTCGTGCATCGAACGCTTGCTCTGGGCCCAGATTTGTTTGCGGAAATAAAGGAACGAGTGCATCAACGTCGCAGTGATGGAAGCGAACGACAATCCGTAAGCTAAGGCAAATGTCGTGCTACAGTTCAATGAGTATTAACATCGGCCCGGGAGATGCTAGTAAACGCTACACGACGCACGAAAGGAAAAGTGGACTGTATTGTTCGTACGCGGTGAGATTGAACGACGCGTCGGCATTGATAATCTGGCTGACGTCGTAGGGATTCCCGGTGTTGTCGTAAGATGTACGTGACGACATGCTGTTGACCATTCTCTTCAGCACTACAAAAAGTCGGGAGGAAAGAGTTTATACGCACGGCAGGTACTGGCTGTACCAAGTGTTGGTATAGTAAAGGATGGGTATGAAGAACCCTAAGGGAACATAAGCAACCGCTGCAGCAGAGAAGAAAATCAGAGACACACAAGCGACGAATACAAAGCCAGCAATAATGTTAGCCTCGGCCCACCAAGGGGTTGCAAGGGGACTACCTAAACTCGATCAATCCATCAGTAAACTGATTCCATTCGACAACGGGCTCACCCATAAACGAGATCTGGGCCCAATCAAAGGTGATGGTACTCATCCCCAACCCACTAACATATCCAAATAACTGGTTCACGACAATGTTGTCTGGGGCAATCCAGCATACCCAGGAAAAGTAGGAGAGCGCTTGGAAAAGATAGCCAGGAACGAAGTACCAGCACATGCTGACTGCCCCTGCATACAGGAAGGAGCGTTTGCGCGAGACCCCTGCTCGAGTGCCCATACCAGCATAGGACTTTACGTGAAGTGTATTGAATAGAGCACAGGTCACGAGATTGGCTGGCCAGACTGAGGAAACGATGTTCGTGAGTGTAATTTCTCCCCGGGAAGCAAGATGCGCACTCATAGAGGGGGGTTGGACGAGGAACCGCCGCAAAATACCGCCGATGGAAAAGCCAAGCAGCTGCGTTGACATCACCAACATCCATTGGTCTACAGAGTAATCATTGTTCAGTTGCGTATTTGGGTGGGTGCGAATCAATAGTGCCATGGAAAGATCGGTCCGACGAAAGGAAGATCGACAAGAGCCACCATAACATGACCATATTGGGATGGATGGGATGGGAAAGTACACACAAGGTGTATTGCGATAGTGAGCTTACCGTGCCATCATCCGTTGAACGAGTGGTACTTACAGCTAAAGTTATACGTCTGGTTGTAGTATATCCGCTGAACAGCAATGATGTCCGTCTGAACGGATAAAATACATTAAGAAGATGTGGGGATCATGAATGAAAACCTGAGCATACCGCATACGCCGCTGTTTGTATAATCAGTCAGAACTCGCCAAGTGCATTTATACAACGGACGTACAGCCTGCACCAACGGTAGACATGACCGTCAAGAGCACATGCTCCTTCATCGTAAATGGACCGGGGTTGAGAGAAACTCCAAAAATTCGCCAATTAGGGACTGCCTATTTGTACGGGGATCAGTCAGAGTTCGTGTGGATAGCATGGGAACGCACCGCGGCCCATGCGCGACCCAGTAGTAATGATATCAATATTGCAACATAGCCCGATACGCCGACGGAGGGATAACGGAAAAAAAAGAACTGGTTCAATCCAGAAAGTAAGATAGCCAAAGTGAGACCTTAGTCAAGGACGTTAGTACCGGTATGCTTGGCTGGAGGCTCACGCGTACCCATAACCCAAGCGCGGAGGCTAGATGCCGGGATGCTCGGGTCGTCCGTGTTGGCCACGGCCGATCTTACCTCAGGATATGGTGAATCGTCCTCTACCAACGCATTCAGTCACTCGTGAACCGTAGAGTTGCACAAGGATGCTCACCTAGTACTCCAGCAACGGCGTTCTCATGATCAATGTTGGGGTCATTGAAATCGGCGATACTCGCGACTATATCTGTGGAACGTCATTCTTCGGGACTTAGAAGCCGAAAAACCTGCAAGCTAACGCACTATCCTCCTTCAGGGATGCCTTTTCACAATCTTCCGGACTCAGCCGGCCGTGCTCGAGCTCACCGGTCATGATGTCAGCACTTGAAGGTGCGGCTAAGATAGAGAGCGGGGAGAGGATGCGAACGGGAACTCGATTAAAGTATCAAGACTTTCAGTCCCCGCAAGAGCACCCGATGCCAATGGGAACGGGTTCATCGCACAGCGGGACATGCGAGACAGCATGATGGGATCGGAACGTTTTAGGGAGGAGATGACAGAGATACGACGAGGAAACGGTTGGTAAGCCACCCTTGCACTTGCATACTACGGTCTCGCCTGCAAATATTGTTTCAGCTGCACCACGGACTTGGATGAAGTTGCATGTGGACTCGTTCGGCAGCCCTCGAGTTAGTGTTGCCGGAAGGTGAGGCTACCTCAAAGATGCCGAAGTCGAGCCAAGGCAAGGTCCAAATCCAGGACTGAGGCTGTGGAAAGCCGGACAACCGCGCTCATCCGAACTCACTAGAGTCGCTGGAAGGTGAGGTCAAGGTGAGGTCAAGGAGTTCACCTCGAAATCTGAGGTAGGTGAGGTGCACAGCCAACCGAGGTCAGAGGTGACCAAGTTCGGCGGCCAACATTCGGAACTTGAGAAGCTTGTAGGGTTTCCATGGTTTCGGGTGAGTCTAAGAGGCTGCTTCCACGTGTGATGTACCCCTGTCACGGTGCTTCCTTTTGATATTTCAATGCACTGCCGCCTGCGCACCGCAACTTGAAGCGCTCCCGATTTTACCACCACTCGCACGTCGGGAAACGCTTCGCTACGTGCCCATCGCCTTCCAACATCCACCACCTCTCACCATATTCACACGTCAAGACGCGCGTGTGCGCCTCCCGTCACCCTCGAAACGCACTCCAAGCGCATATATACTATCCGACCCACACGCCCAAGTGCTTAGTGCCCACGAGCAGGTGCCAACCCCATGCCTGCATTTGGTATCGAGCCCAGGCCACACATTACCTTGACCACGGCATGGGCAGTCTCACCTTCCGGCAACACTACGTTCAACCCATGCATGCGGTGTGTCCAAACCATTAGACACCAACTGCCAGCATTTGACGGCCTCGGACTTCCACCCCATACCCGGGAACCACGCCGGCAGCGCCTTCACTGGATCGTACGCATTTAAAAACATGGAGACCAAACGGAAACGCGTTACATAACGCAAATATTTCAGGCGTAGTGGCAGGGAGAAAGATCGACATCACAAACGTCTCTCACCCGCCATACCCATATGTGGCCTCCATGACCACTGATGCTGAGAACCTGTGCACGAGGGTGAGTACCACATCCCAGGTGTGACGAGCAGAATATTTGGGCACGCACGTGGTGAAGTGCTCTGCATAGCGCGCCGGGTCGTCCAATAGACGCATCAGCAACTCGTACGCTCTGAGCAATTGTTTGTCACGGCAACCCATCGTTGCCTTGGCCTGAAAAACTTGGTATAACAATTGTCGGTGTAACCTGAACCTCGGCCCATACCAGGCGCTAGAGGTCGGCCACTCACAATCAAACCTTCGCGCACCCGTCAGCGCAGGAAAACAAACAGGTCGATCAGAGTAATTTTACGAGCGATGTTCAAGCAACGCAACGGCAACTTGTTCCAAGTTAAACACGATAATGTCCTGGCCGGGGACGCGCGTATAAACTATGTCGCCTGCTGGTCGATCGCACGCCAACGTCGATATCACCAGTGTGATATTCAGGCGCACGAAGCGCGTACCGTATGCACGTCTTTGACCACGTTGTATATGTGAGATGGCGGCGAGGATGCTTGAGGGGAAGGCGAAGGAGACGGTGGAGGACACTGGCGCGTTGTTGGGCGGGGCGTACCCCATGGACACGTGCTAATTGCGAGGTGTCCTCCGAGAGCGCAGGCCGTCGCTCGTGGGAACAAGGTGAAAAACCACCATCATTCAAGATGCCATATCTATTCAAATATCTCTTTTCCTGCAAGAACGGTTGGCTCAGAAGAAAGAACTCGAAGCATCTGGCGGCAATACAGGTGATTCGGTAATGCTATGTACATATGCATTGGTCGGGCAGTGGAGTCGACCAATAGACCTGGAAAATCAAATACCAGGTCGGATCAAGTCCGCGGATGAAGCTTTGAAGTCAGGAGCATTCTCGAGGCTATGAAAACGGACATTAACATTACTGCACGAGGAGAACGTCGGAAAAGTGGTCAAAGGATTGGGCACGGGAATTAAGGAGGGGGTGGGGGTGACCCGCCGGTGTGGGTGTCCTGAGCACTCGTGAATAACAAGCTGCGCATAGAGACGAAACAGCTTGTCGATGAGATCGTACCTTGTTACGCCATACTAGAAGGCACTTCTAACCACTCCCCATCCACCAAACGGAAAAAAATCCCGTAGATATTTACATGCTGGAGGCTGGAGGCAGGGCCTAGCTTGTCATGAAGCATGCGTCGAACCTCTGTGGGTGAGATCTCCGGTGAGACCCAGTAGTCTTTCAGCGTGAATGATTGTAGATTTGTGAGAAGACCAATGCCCCCCAAGGCGGAGGAAAGGATCTAGAGTAGGGGTCAGGAACTGTATAAGACACGCAACGAAAATAGTTGACATACGCCTGTACTAGGTGTATCTAAAGCTCTAAGTCGAAGCTCAACGGAGATCGCCAATGCCTCAAGAGACTGGGATACATGCATGAGGATGTCATGCACCCGCTCCATCATGTTCATGTGCCAGTCCAGGGTCCAAAGGTAGGGTTCCCGGAAGGTGACGTAGAGCTCTGTGAGAGCAGACTGGGAGAGCCAATCAACATGATCGAAAAACTTGTTATCCATGGCAAGAGTGCGTAGGTACCGAGCATCTATGGCTGCAAGAAGTTGGCAAAACCCGCCGCATTCAACCACCCGAAGACGAGACACCTTGACCGCGACCTTTTTGTCGGGTTCAACATCCGCAGGGACTTGTAGAAATGTGCACCCTTCGAACGAGAGTTCCTCGAGCGATCCTAGGGTTGCAATCGCATTCCAGTGCTCGGCGTCCACGAAGCTGGCTGTAAACTTGAGCTCGCAGATGTTTCTCATGTGTAACATCCCAGCGATGTACTTGTTAACGAATAGTCGGACTGCCCACGAACCAGTGTCGTCGAGCTTCCAGTCTGTGAATTGGCAAACTCTCACTGCCTTGGCAAGGGCGAGTGCAAGAGGCTGCTTCGCGGCGATTTGTCTGCACAACGTACTCACGCGCGACGTCTTGTAAGTGGTGTCATTACGGAGCCCGATGGGGGTATCCTCGCAGAATATAGAACCAGAAAAATCCACGAATTCAAATATGCGGGGAAGGCAGAAATTGGCAAAGAATCTGCAAACGTGGGAAAGATTGGTGAATATCCCGAGTTGTTCTGGCGTTAGACGACGCTGAGTGGGTGGAGCAACGTGTCCGAATATGCAGAAATATATCTCGTTTGGTATGATAGGCAAGAGTCGATCCGTTCCCTGTCGTGCTGGAGCTGGAGAACACGGCAAAAATTTGAGCCGATGGCGGAAGTAGAAAGGTATTATGAACTCACTTGACCATTTGAAGAGTGACATGTCTACTAGATGGACCAATCGCGACGCAGGCCTTAACTAGTCTCCCTCAGCCAGACCTATGACTTGGAAATCAGGAGGTAAGGACGATGTGGAACGGAAGTGACCGTGACATGCCACACATCATGTGCAATCGGTCACACACTTATTGTGACACGTTTCTTGTCAGCACTCTCTCGTCCTGTCGTCGCGGGCGGCCCTGCGCAGGGCAACTGCAAAACGCCGCACGACCTGTTTTGGCCTGCGGTTCCCACAAGGAGATCAAGTTCTCCAACGACGGATGGGCGAGCATATTAAACTGCGTTGACGTCCTTGCCACCCTCGGTCCCAAGGGTAAGTCACACAGTCGCCGTCTCCATCTCTGAACCGCCGCGACCGACCACACCCAAGTCGATCAGTTTGAGAACCTCGACGCCCAGTAAGCCCACTAGCATGTCACCTCTTTCCCTAGCACGCTCACGCGCTTGCAGTCTCGTTCAAGACGTGACCCAAAGACAAATGAAATTGCGGGCGATGGGACGGCGACAGCGACGTTGTTGGCGCGTGCCATTTATTCCGAGGGCTTCAAGAACGTGACTGCCGGGTGTAACTTAATGAACCTTCGTGGGGTGCCAAGCGGCCGTTGACCGCGTCGCCGAGTTCTTGTCTGCAAACACCAAGACGATGTGATTGCTCTGCCCATGGAAAGGTTGGCGGGGTGGGTGTCATCACTGTCAAGGAAGGCCGCGAAGACGATATTGAGATCATATAGGGCATGCGGATCGACCGCGGGTTCATCAGCTGCTATTTTATCACAGACGGCAAGACGCAAAAGGTGGAGTTTGAGAAGCCGTTCATTTTGTTGAGCGAGAAAATTCGGTCTTGAAAGACATTCTTCCTTCGTTGGAAACGGCTACAAAATCGCGTCGTCCTCTGGTGATTATTGCTGAGGACGCTGACGGAGAGGCGTTGGCTGTTGGTATTCTCATCATGCTGCGTAGTCAGCTTCAGGTTGTTGCTATCGAAGCACCTGGCGTTCGTGACAACCGCAAGTCGATTCTCGGTCGCCATCCTCACGGGGGGTGTAGTGTTTACAGTCGAACTCGACATCAAACTTGAAAAAAAAAAACACACACACTTCACGCGTGTGCAGCTTCGATGAATTCCAAAAAATTGATCGCCTGAGTGCGTCGTCTGTGTGTGTCCGCGAGAAGGAGAAGAAAACGGCTGCAAGGTCCGTTGGTATACCTGTTCGGCGCCTTGGCCCTTGACGTCGACAAAGATGCAACCCTTGGGTCCATCGGGCTCGGCTCTCCACCGGCAGATTGAGGATGACTTGCATATCGACGATCAACGCCAGACGCACAGCATACTGTCCACCACTCAAGAACTCCCTTGTCCCATCGATGGGATCAAGCGTCCATCGGCCTATCAGCGAGGTACACGTCAATCGCCCCCTCTCAGACGACTCAGCGATAGGCAACGACCACCTTGATCATTCCCACGGTTGATCGCGTCCAAAAGCTCTTTCTTCAGGGGTGCGTTCCTGACCGGGACCGAGTCCCCAGTCCGACTCGGAGGGTTCCCCGGTCCCTCAATCGGTCGTAAGTGCTTCCTTGGCGAGCACGATGATGCGGTTCCTGAGTGCGGCAATGGTATCCCGTCGCAGTTCGGCTGCGTCTTGCACCGACGATGGGATCGGCTGGGAATGCGCGACCGGATGGTGTTGACTACACCCTGGGCGGAGTAATTGCCGACTGAGATGGGGTCGGCGTCTGATGCTATGGTCGGCATAGCCTAGTCAGTCGACCATACGGCATCGATAGTACGATCGCGTACAAGGAGCCATGCTCCCTTCTACGCTGTGGTCTGAACCCATCCTTGTCACCCCAGGTAGTCATGATATATTGTAACTGGTCTACGCTACAAGTCAGCCAAAAGCGGCGCGCTGCATGGATCGATTACCCGATGGACGGAGCTTCCAGTGAGCAAACTGCCCCTGCAATGATTCATCATCATCTACTACATCCATTACGACCAATACACGACCAATCGCATCCTCATCAGATTAGACATGAGTACTACATATTTCGCCGGGTCGTCCAATAGACGCGTCAACAGCTCGTACGCTCTCTGCAGTTGTTTGTCACGGTAACCTAGCGCTCCTTTGGCCTGAAAAACTTGGTGTAACCATCGTCGGTGCAACCTGAACCTCGGCCTATACTGGAGGCTAGAGGTCGGCCACTCACAGTGAAACCTTCGCGCACCCGTCAGCGCAGGAAAACAAACAGGGCCGTAGCAGAGAACACAGATCGATTAGAGTACTTCTGCGAGCGCTTTTCGAGAAACGCAATGGCTACTTGTTCCGAGTTGAACACGATAATGTCCTGGCCCAAGACATGCGTGTAAACGATGTCGCCTGCTTGACAATCACACTTCGACATCGACAAGATGATATTTAGGCGCGTGAAGCACGTATCGTACGTCTTTGACCACGTTGTATATGTGAGATGGCGGCGAGGATGCTTGAAGAGAAGGCGGCGGAGACAGTGGAGGGCATTGAGGGATGTTACGCGGCGCGGGCGTACCGCGTGGACGTGATTGTCGACACGTGCTAATTGCGAGGTATCCTCGAGCACAGGCCGTCGCTCGTGTGGGAGCAAGGTGAGAAACTACCACCATTCGAGATGCTACATTATTTCAAGTATCTCTTTTCCTGCAAGAATCCTTGGTTCCGGAAGAACTCGAAGCATCGGGCGGCAATACAGGTGAGTTGTTCCATGATGTGTTGATCGGCTAGTGTCCTCAGTGGGTGGGATCTCCGTTGTGATCCGGTTGTCTTCCAGGGTGAATGATTGTAGATTTGTGAGAAGACCAATACCCTCCAAGGCTAAGGAATGGACCTAGGGTACGAGTCAGGAACCGTGTGAGACACTCGACGAAGACAGTTGACGGA
>JBBPQL010000869.1:0-15852 GCA_038092515.1 Boletus subparvulus | reverse complement strand
TTTAGAGACCTCCGCGTTGTGGGACTAGGCGTCGGTGCAGCCGTTCAACACAACCTGGCGTCGCTATTTTATCCCCGGTCGATCATCAAGTACATCAATACCTTGTGGCGCCCCCCGGCTCGCGACATTATTTCCGGTTTCGAGGGTGTCGTACGTCCAGGGGAGATGCTCCGTGCGTAAACCTCATTAAACACCGGTTTCTTCCTGGATTACCCACGAAAACCTCCCTTGACACAGTCGTCCTGGGTCGTCCGGGTTCTGGATGCAGTACATTTCTGAAAACTCTCGCCAACCATCGCGGAGACTACTACGATGTACTGGGAGATGTTTTCTACGATTCGTTGGTCTCCGAAGAGATCGATAAACGATACCGTGGTGATGTGATATACTGCCCCGAGGATGATGTCCACTTCCCAACACTCAAAGTTGGGGAAACGTTGGAATTTGCATCTACGATGAGGACCCCGAGCCGCCGAGCGGACAATCAGTCGAGATCCGCACACGCCACGCTTACAGCAGAATCGCTGATGCGCATCTTTGGACTCGAACACGCCAGGGATACTGTCGTTGGTGATGCATCACTTAGAGGCATTTCTGGTGGTGAGAAGAAGAGGGTGTCGCTTGCAGAGGCCATGTCCGCACGGGGCAAGCTCGTTTGTTGGGACAAGTACGTATCGTTTCATCTGCACCGCATAACAACGTTTTCGATCTGGATTCACCCAGTTCAACACGTGGACTGGATTCGTCCACGGCACTCGAGTTCATCCAAGCACTTCGCATCGCGACCGATATCGGCAATATCACGACCGTCGTCTCAATCTATCAAGCCGGAGAGCAGCTTTTCGACCTGTTTGATAAAGTATGCCTCATCTACGAAGGAAAGATGGCATACTTTGGGCCTGCGAATGAGGCAAAACGGTATTTCACAGATATGGGGTACGAACCGCAGAATAGGCAAACGACTCCAGATTTCTTGGTGGCGTGTACGTCTCGACACAGTCATGGTTTTTGTGTGCTCATCATCCCACGCAGCAACCGATCCCCATGGCAGGAAGATCCGTCCTGGATTCCAGGGCGTCATGCCCCGCACGGCAGATGAGATGGCTGCCTATTTCAGGACATCCGCCTATGGCCAGCTCAATCGCTCATCGATAGATTCGTACTACAACCTTTACGTCAATAAGGCTGACCTCAAACGGGCCTATGACGCGAGTGCCACAGGCGAACACGCACGACATGCTCCTAATAACCAGTCCTATACGCTGTCGATTCCCATGCAGGTTCGGGCGGTGATGCGCCGCCGATGGCAAATATTGAAAGGTGACTGGACAACGCAGGCTGTCCAATTGGGGTCCGTGTTCCATCGTCCTGATTCGCCCTGTTTGTTGGATACTGATCTGACTTGAACAACTACAGATCACAGATGTTTCAGGCTATTTTCATCGGGACCGTGTTCCTCCAACTTGCCACCAACACGAGTGCATACTTTTCGCGGGGTAGTTTGCTCTTCTTGTATGGATATTCTGTGAAACTCAGATGGAAGTGCATTGAATGTTGCCTCCGACAGTGCCTTGTTTTGTTGTTCCACCTTGTCCGCGGCTGAAATTCCCGGCCTCTTTTCTCTGCGCCTAATCGTCCTCCGCCACCAGAAGGGAGCATTGTATTACCCCTTCATCGAGGGTCTAGCTCATACCATCGTCGACATTCCAATCAGCTTCATTTGCGTCGCCGTGATGTCGGTCATTCTCTACTTCTTGGCCGGTCTGCAGACAACGGCTGAACAATTCTTGTGCATTATTTTACTTTAGCTTCATAAGCATTTAACTCGACTCACAAACCTTATAGCACTTACTTCTTGTTCACCTTTGTTGTGACGCTCGTGATGAAGCTCTGCTTCAGAACTGTTGCAGCTTTCTCCACGGGCGAATCGACCGCTCTCCCAGTGGTTGGATTGTTGATCCTGATCCTGGTCCTGTACACTGGCTTTGCTATCCCTGTCGCGAACATTGTCAGGGCGTTTCGCTGGATCACCCACCTCAATGTGCGTGCAATGACGTGGCTTTCGTTATCATCAGTGTTGATGTCGATGTCGCGTTCGAACAGCCTCTCCGTTACGCGTTCGAGTCTTTGGTGGTTAACGAATTCCACACCCTCAACGGGACGTGTACGACACTCGTGCCATCAGGACCTGGATACGAGAACGCCTCGCTCGCGAACCAGGTGTGTACCACGATCGGCGCGCAACCTGGTATGGCGACCGTGCCCGGGGATGCCTACACGAATGTGTCCTTAGGCTACTCCTACTCGAATCTCTGGCGGGTATGTGATCGTCGTTGCGATCTCGCGTACGTAATGTTGACGGACGATTGGATGTGATGCAGAACATGGGGATTCTAGGGATTTTCGCTTTTGGCTTCCTTGGGACTCTGCTCTTCTTCACTCAATACAACAAGCGGACCGCGCGGGATACCATCGTAACGCTCTACAAGTATGGGAGTGATCGAGTGGCCGCTTGCCAGGCTGTGGACGAAGAAAAGGTTGCGCCAGGCGACCTCCGTGAGAAACGAGAGGAGGAATTGGACGCCGGTGACAACAGCATCACAGGGATTCTCAAATCCGATAAACCAGGGCGAGCCGACATCTTTTCATGGAAGAATATCCAGTACGATGTACCCATTTCAGCAGGGAGAACGCGTAAGCTTCTCGACGACGTCTCTGGATACGTCGCTCCCGGAAAGTTGACAGCATTGATGGGGGAAACCGGCGCGGGAAAGGTAAGGATTCAAGGTGTAGGCAGTGTTGGTGCTGATCGTGGGCATGTTTTGCCAGACCGTGTTATTGAATGTGCTTGCTCAGCACATCTCGGTTGGTATCGTGCGTGGTGATTGTTTGGTGAATGGACATTCGCTCCCTGCGGACTTCCGGGCCCAGACGGCGTACGTTCAGCAGATGGATACGCACATTGCACAGTCGACGGTTCGCGAGGCCCTCTTGTTCTCGGCGCGACTTCGACAGCCCCCATCCGTTCCGATGGCCGAGAAAGAAGCATAGTATGTCTTCACGATCCATATCCACTCTGCTGCTGATAATCCCCCCTTTCGTGAATAGCGTTGACAAGTGTCTGAAAGTGTGTGGTTTGGAAACCCATGCGGACGCCATCGTCGGTTCGCTTGGTGTCGAGCACAGGAAACGCACTACCATCGGCGTCGAACTCGCTGCCAAGGTAAGATTCTTGAGCACGGTACCTATCTTGCGTTTAGCTGACGAGTGGGCGACTTAGCCGAAACTGCTGTTCTTCCTCGATGAACCCACCTCTGGGCTCGACTCGCAGTCTGCCTGGGCTGTCACGATGTTCCTTCGCGAACTTGCGGACAACGGACAGGCTATCCTTTGCACGTGAGACTTCTTTCTGAGTGTTGCATTGAATGAAGTGGCTCACGAGTGGATGCGCGTAGAATTCATCAGCCCTCGGGTGAACTCTTCCAGGTCTTTGACAGGCTGTTGTTGCTCCGCAAAGGTGGACAAACGGTCTACTTTGGTGATATCGGCGAGAGGTCTATGACGATGATTGAGTATTTTCAAAGGAACGGCGCCCCTTGTTGTGCTGCCGACGCAAACCCGTGAGTGTTGCCGTCTTCGATGGGTATTGCCAGCTGAATATACTGCGTGGACTACTCAGGGCCGAGTATATGCTGGAAGTCATTGGAGCTGGCGCAACAGCAACGTGTACGACCGACTGGCACCAAGTCTGGAAAGATTCTCCTGAAGCAGCGGAACTGGACCTCGAGATCGAGCGTATTCACGAAGAGGGACGGTCTCTGCCTGTCGTGGGTACCGGGGCACATTCTGAGTTTGCGAGCTCTTGGATGAAGCAACTCGCGTTACTCACTCACCGCGGCTTCGTGTGTAACTGGCGAAACCCGGCGTACATCTATGCGAAACTGGCGGTCTGCGTTCCCGCCGGGCTCATTATCGGCTTTACGTTCTTTGGAGCGACAAATTCTCTGCAGGGTTGTCAGGACAAACTCTTTGTGCGTGCCTTGCGTGTACTATTGCAACCACGAGGCATTGGCTAACACTCCTTGGACACAGTCGGTCTTCATAGTGGTGGCGATCTGTGTGCCATTAGCGCAGCAATCGCAGTGCAAGTTCATCGAAAGTCGAACTGTCTACGAAGTCCGGGAGCGCCCTGCGAGGATGTTCACCTGGTCGGCATTCCTCGTGTCCGAGATACTGATCGAAATCCCGTGGAACATGCTTGGCTCGTCCTTGGTCTTTGTCTGCTGGTACTGGACCTCTGGCTTCGACTCTTCTCGTGCCGCCTTTTCGTACCTGCTTTCCTGCGTCGTGTACCCGTTGTACTACACAACATTTGGGCAGGCCGTCGTGGTGATATCTCCCAACGGGGTCATCGCATCCACGTTGTTCAGCGTCTTGTTTTCGTTTATGCTCATCTTGTACGTGTCGCGCTCTTTTCGCACGGCGTGTCCCGGTCGTACTAACCGATGGACATGGTGACCTCACAGTGCCGGCGTCCTACAAACGTATTCTCAGTTGGGGTGGTGGCAGTGGATGTATTACCTCTCCCCTTTTACCTACCTCATCGAGGGTCTCTTGGGCCAAGGTGAGCCTCTCCACCACTTTTCGCTCCCTGAACGACCCACTGACGCCCTCCCAGCGCTCGGCAACCAACTGATCACCTGCACGTCCACCGAGCTGGTGACGATCGAACCACCCTTGGGGGTGAGCTGCAGCGCGTACATGGACCCTTATATCGCCTTTGCAGGGGGCTACCTCGCGGACCCGAACGCGACCGCCGCGTGTGCGTTCTGTCCCTTTCGGACGACGGACGCGTATATGCAGTTCAAGTTCAACGTGTCGTATGGACACCATTGGAGGGATTTGATTGTCGTTCTTTGGGTGGCTGGATTAAACGTGCGTTTTCGTTTCCGTTTTATCGAGAGCTGTATAGTGGGCTCGACCGAGGCTGACGTTGCTGTGTGGGTGATAGGTCTTGTTCATGTTTGCGGGCATGTACTTTTTCCGGATACGCAAGGGCATGGGGTTTCCGTTGGCGCGTCTCCAGCGCGAGTTCGCAAGGTCCCAGTGAGACCGAAAAATGACACCTCTTGTGGTAGGTGTATCCCATCTAGATTCCCCCAGGGGCAACGATTCGAAACGCGGTCGTTCAGCCCCTTGTCAATGCGAGGCGATTGGTGGTCATGGTATCTAAGCACAAGTATATAACACATCTAATTAGGAGAATCAATTTGTGCCATAGTCTGGCGTCGTGATACAGTATGGGACATGTCATGAAAGCAAGAAAAAAAATATCAGTTAGACCTAGCAACCGTCTGATATCACCGATGCGCAGTAAGGTATGATTCCACGTTAGGTACGGAATAAAGATACTTGGATACCCGACGCATCCGTCGTGGAGCATTACTCGCGCGACGCAATCCATTGTCGATGGCGCTGCCAACTGCTCGCTTCCATGAGCACGAGCGCCTTGAGTTTGGCCATGTCGAACGGCAACCGTGGATCTGCCTGCAAAGCCCCGACGACGTACGAACTGAGCCAGCGTCAAGAAGTACAGTCACATACATCAGCACAACGGCTCCCAAGCTCCCACTCACCCACAGCCAAGCGCACGGGTACGGGCATATGAAAAAATAGGACTCACATGACCGTGCTCTCCTTGAGAGGCTCGACTCTAGCACCCGTCCGGAGTGTCATACACATTTGTTCGAGCGGTAGCTTGTCCACGTGCCACAGCTTGTATGCACGGAGCTGTTGTGGCCGCGGCGGTTCAGGTATACAGTAATCTGGGACGGGCGGCTTCGTGGGTGCGTCGAGGCGTTGCGGAATCGTCGGAAGCGACGCGTTGCCTGGTTTGAGTGAGCGAGGGTCGACTTGACGTGAATACGTCGACACATCGAGGGTCTTGCCGGCCCCGGCAGCGATCTCCTGCAGTCTGGCGTACACCATGAGTGCGCAGTGACAATCGTTCGCTGCGTCTGGGCACAAAAACGACGAGTGGCGCCTGTCAATGACGTCGTCCATTGGGTGACAAGGCGGCCTCACATTCGATCATCTTGCGCGAGAGGTCCGCCTCCCAGTTTGAGGTGCGTACTTTACCCTTGAGAAGCGTCTTGCCAAGGTACATGGCAACCATCTTGGCGAGGCTGACGATTTCCCGATTGTAGACAGTGCTGAATGTGTCATCGGCCTTTGTGGCAAACGCCCCGAGCTCCACGAGTCCCCTGGACCTAATTCCAAAATCTCGAAAGAGCTTTTCTCCGTCGTCTGGCAGGGATGGGGCGTGAGGAAGGGTCTCGTTACCTGGGCTTGAAACTCACTGAGGATGTTGGCACCTGTTTTCACGATGTCTGCAGATTCGATGACTTCCTGTAGGTGCGTCAAGACTCAAAGACCACATCACGAGAGCATGTGAAGACTGACCAAGACTTTTCTGGGGAACCCTTTCGCAGAACATTAGTTTGGAATGAGCCGAACGACGAAGCAATTCAAACACAAACTTTTCATACTACTGACTTGAATGAGCAAGATCGTGTCATGGTCGCATAGCTGTACAAGGGCCGTCCGTCTCTCCTGTGCACCGGGATGCCACATGACGCGCCACTCGAGGTCGAAACCAAGAGGGCTGCGAAAATTCAGCGTGGAACGCCAGATATGGAGCGGTGATGGATGACTCACCCTTTCAAAGTCTGTACGAGACTGTTTGCCTCGCTTTCGGACTTGGTATACACTACGGCAGGAGCGTGTTTGTATTCCATGAAGGAATATACAGGAAGCGATGATTCTCCTTCATTGGCTTTGCTTCCCGAGCTGTTCTGTGTCGATGAACTCGATGATGTATCTCTCGCAAGCTGTATTGGTTGATGCGACCTGGGGAATTGGTGCTTCTTTTGAAATTGAACCTGTTCATGACGATGACTGTCTGGCGGAAACACGTTCGGTGGCTCACTGGACGAGAAAGGTTCATTTATTTCCTTTTTTTCAAGGATGGTGTACTCAACTGAGCATGAATTGTAGAATTCATTCTCGTTTGCTGTGCATAGTTCGTCACAGAAACAGGATGACTCCCTTCAGTCAACTCCCGTGGAAGTATTCGGCGTGCATCGAGAGGGCGTTTCGCCATCTCTTGACAGGTCGATTGGGTTCCAGAGACCGCGGCCGTTGTTGAAAAGTTGTTCAAAAAGAACGGGTGGATTCTGTGTAGGTATGACGTTGGATTGGCAAGGTACGGACGATACATGCTCATCACGACACGCACTCTTTGGAGGTTGTTGGAGGTGTTTGTTTGACCGGCTTTGCAGTGGGCGCGTTGACACAGTCCCCGTCGAGAATTTCCATGGACCACTCAGAGCCATCGTCGTCGGTCACTATCGTCCTCATTCTGCAAGAATACGCGCTGTTCGTGTACGTTTTCCAAGTCGCGACAAGTATTTTCAGTGTTCCGCTCCAGTGTAAACGCGAACAATGGGGCGAAATGTTTGTCACGTGATGGCGTTTGTTTGCGCCGTTTTGTTAGGCTTGTTGGACTGCCGCAGTTTTGTTAGGACCCTCGGCGAAGCCTCCGCAATGTATCAGTCCTATTCCCTGGGATTTTCATATTGACTCACTGGGAGATTTGACGGGTTCAAGTTGCAACCCACTTGGACCTTCAGATACACCTACTCACAGGGACGCTCTTCAAGCTTTGACTCTGGGCATTCCAGTTCGCTGCGGAGATTGCCTGTTACAACCGCTTCGTCGCCCGTGTCACTGGGCTCGCTGCTCGCACGCTCGACGATTCTGTGTCGTCGCGCTTCTTCGTATCGTCGGGGTCGTCCGACTGGACTGGTGGGTGGTGGATGTGGCTCTGGGGATATGTCTCGTGCGTCTGCGCTTGAGTGCGCTGATCGTCTTCGTCGGCATTCAATATTCAACGTCGATCGCCTGTGCGCCCACGCATACCATCTCCCCCTTGATCGACGCATCGCCTCGTGCCCACGCATTCTCCAGCTCGACCTGCACGTCCCCACGGTCTCTTGACAACCGCTCGCATCGCCGGCCCGGCTTCGTGTTCTCTCGTGTCGTCGTCCGTCACCTCGCTCGTGCGTCCTCGATGTCCTGTCACCTCCCCCTCGACGGAGACGTTTCGGCATGTTTTGTCACCTCTGCATACATCCGCAATGGTTTCCCTTCGTTCGGGTTCATCTTTCCTCCTGGCCTGTTTTTCCTATGGGTCCAGGCCAGCCAAGCCTGGGACCACATTAAGGGCATATGTAGCGCGAGGTTTTTTCAGGCCCATGCCAAGACTATGTGGTTCCAACGGCTGTCAACTTGAGAGTCATACGCTCCGGCGCTGCTAGTATGCAGCCGCACAACGGATGTAGATCGTCAACTTAGTGCAATTGTGTCGGTTGAGTATCCCTAGCAGCTTCGTATTGCTTTCCCATCGCTGGACACGTTGACATACAGTGCGCTCGCCCCGGGCAGCGATATTCGTATCGGCGGCATTCCAAAATGAAACGAAAGCGGACTTTTTAATCACGGATTTTGCCGTGAGCCCCAGTCGCGCCCGGGGTTTCGCCAATAATGTTTTGTTTCTCCTGCTTCGAAAACACAGTTCCTGTTATACATGCCCTGTCCCACCCCTCGTGTTATTCTACCTATTTTCGTGCGCTCCCACTCGTGTCGAACGGACGAGGATTAGTCAACCGCACTGGTTTACCCCTCCGGGTACCGGCGACCTGCTGGATTGCCAAGGGGATAGGTTGTATAGATGTGATGGGCACCGGTACCCGTTGTGGGTAACCCGTAGCATGGCCCTGGCCCAAGGCACGCGAAGGTGGGGACCCGCGTGTGCTCGTACCCTCGTGCAACAGGAGGGTGAGCGAGCGAGCGAACACGCGTGTGCACATACCATGGTCTGCATATTACATGCACGTGCTCGCGCGCTTGTGCAGCCGGGCGGGCCCGAGACGGCGCAAGGGGGACGGGTGTGCTCGCGCGGTCGCCGCCAGGTGGGCGGAGGGGGAACGTGAGGTTGGCTGCACGTGCGGCGGCCGAGAAAGAGCGGGAGCGGGAGTGCGGCACAACCAGATGCGGTGAGTCACTGGCGGTGGGCAGTCCCACTCAGCGTAGTAGCCTGGGCCGTGCGGCTGCATAACGATATCTGGACGCACTCGCCCCATCCGGAGGCACACCTCTCGGCAACGTCCGAACCGTGTATCTCGCAGCAGGTGGACACCTTATTTTCGGACGAATAGAACAATTCAATTTAGCAGGCGGCAAAGCTTCGAAGGGAGTGTTGGTTATGCTATGACGGGGTTGGCCATCTTGGGCGATCTTTCAGTACGTTCACCTTTCCCACCGTCTCCCGCTGAGATGAAGGAAGTATGCTTAATCAGGGATAATCAGTGACAAAGTCACTGGCTTCTTATCGGGGAATTTGCTTCCCTCGATGTGAGAGTTGACGGTACGGGACAGGTCATTTCCGGCTTCGCCAACACGCTCCCGTATTAATGACGACTCGCAGAACGTGATCCGAAGAACAGCTTTATCAGAAATGGCAGTGTGTATCTTTCTCGTTTTCTTTCAGCCCCCACGTAGTCCCCCCGCTCGCATTGGACAACTCATTTCCGGCTGCGCTGACATGTTCCCGTAATTATTGAGGACTCGCAGAAGGCAAGGGCTTTTTTTAGAAAATGGGAGAGTATATCTTGCTTCTTTTCTTTCAGCCCTCCAGTCACCCCCCCACCCCCCACCGCCCCCCCCTCGCATTCCGCGTGTAGTGATAGCTGTTTGATGGCGAACACCTATATATCTGGCACGCCTTCTTCTCTCCGTCGAGACATGGCACGGGAAGACGAACATCGCACTGATCGCGAAAACGGACAACTGTCCTCTCGGTTTTCTGCCCCGTCCATGACAGAATGCTTCTTCACTTCCCTTTTCGTTCCAAAAGGTCGAAAGATGGCATCTGTGGATTCTGGCTTGCAAGCCTCGCCGTCGGAGACAACTGCTCTACTGGCTCCCGTCGACCGTGAATCGCCCGGAAGCAACGCGTTCTTGTCGGTCTTTAGCCAAGAGGCCAAAACGCTCGTCAGATATGCTTTGCCTGTGTATGGGTTTGTATATTCCGCTTCTGCTTCTCAGCGTACATTTTCACTGAAGCTCATGTCGGAAGTACGCATGTGTTAGAGCATAGTATCATCATGTCATCTGTGATTTCCATCGGGCATATATCCACTGTCGCACTTGCTGCCGCTACGATGGGTTTCATGACCGCAAATGTCACTGGGCTCAGTATCATCCAGGGGATGTCCAGTGCCTTGGACACTGTCCTGCCGAGCGCGTGGACTTCAGATCAGCCACGACTCGTCGGACTATGGACCCAACGCATGGGTATGTTCTTAAACTATCGAACGAGCAGCGATGCTTACCGTTGAAGACAGTTGTTCTACAAATCCTCATCTTGATCGTGAGTCCGGGTCTGGTATGCTACCTAGGAGTATCATATTGATCACTTTGCTGTCAGCCCATTTATGTGGTTTGGCTCAACGGCGAAGCCCTCCTTTTGGCGCTGAGACAAGATCCGGAGGTCGCGAGATACGCCGGCATCTATTTGAAATGGGCATCGTTGAGTCTCCCGGCGTACTCCTTCAACTGCATTTCTCGGTGAGTCGTGACTCTCTCTTCACCGTGTATTATGTCGACGACCCCACTCAGCCAATATTTTCAAGCCCAGGGTAAGAGGGATGGTTTGCATGGTTAATTTGTGTGGTGAACTAATCTCAACGTCAAGGATTGTTTGATGTGACTGCACGCATCATTGCCCTTGTTGCACCTATAAACATTCTTCTGAGTTATCTTCTTGGTGAGTTATTCCTGACTTGTAATTGTATGATGGAACTGATGGGTGTTTCAGTATGGGGACCTGAATCGATTCGCCTTGGGTTTATTGGAGCGCCGATTGCGACTTCCATCTCATACAATTTAATTTCTGTCGCATCTATTTTCTATGGCATATTCTTCGTGGAACGGACGGCATGGCATCCCATCTCTCCACGATGTTTGACCTCATTAGGTTCTTTGACGTGGTTGAGCGTGGGTGGTGTTGGTACGTACCTGTGATATCTATGCTGTTACCATTGATATACTCAACTGTAACACAGGTCAAGTTGCATCGGAGTGGTGGTCGTTGGAGCTTGTTGGACGTACGTTGCACATCTATTTGCCTCGTTAAAATTCTCATCGCAAACGATCTTAGTTGCTGCCAGCTTGTAAGTAGTGATGATGACCGCATGAATCCCCCACTGAGCGAATCCTTGCAGCCTGGGTCCTGTACCGTTGGCAACACAATCTGTACTGATCACCACAGTTGCGACCATTTTCCAAGCACCATATTCTCTGGGAATTGCGACTTCTGTTCGGTTGGCCATCATTCTTGTGATCTTTGGGGCATGTCTGACAATCCTTTCAAGTATCGGCAATCTCCTCGGAGGAAAGCAGGCGAATCGCGCCAGTGTTGCTGCGAATGCTGCGATGCTTATCTCCATTTGCCTTGCGCTACTTTTAAGGTTCGCTTGTTCTTTGTTGATTTCTTGCAAAGTATACATATGACGGTCGTTTTAAAGTGGCGTCCTTGTGACTTTCCGAGCGACGTGGGGATATATGTTTAATAGTGATCCAGGTATGGGTATATAACTCGGGTTCCCGCGAAGATCACTCATCGGATTTACGTTCCGCAAGGCGTCGTGACACTCGTGGCCGACATGCTCCCTTTGGTGGCGCTCGCACAAGCATTCGATCAGTGTGGCGCTGTGCTCTCTGGCATCCTGCGTGCACGAGGCAAACAGGTGCGTGTCAAACCTTTTCAGATCTTGTGTGTCGTAACCAACAACATGCCAGACGTTGGGGGCGCTGATTAACATTAGGTAAGATACATCGAACTCTACCTCCGAATATTGTCCGATGATGTCGGACTAGTGGATTCTATTGTCTCGGCATTCCGATCGGCCTTTGGTTGGCGTTCAAACAAGACTGCGGTCTTTTCGGGCTATGGTGGGGTTTGACCATTGGGATGGCTTGGGCTGTCATTCTTGGCTTATATTTCTGCATGTCGACGGACTGGCAGAAGGAGGTGGAGAGGGTGAGGGCGCGCTTGGCTGTCGACAAGGAGTATGAAGAGGGACTGAGGGACGAAGAATATGCCTGGGCAGGTGGATACGATCGTTCATGACGGCATGATTTCGCGATGATGGTGGAGATCATGATGGCCATAAAGACACGCTCCTAAAAGCATCAGCAAATTCTCAGCGGACTATCTCATAATATGAGACAAAAAACATCATCATGGAAGGGGATTGGCTGGATAGATATGAGCGCATGATCTGTACGTCATAGATTAGCTATCATAGGCGCAGATTTGGCGCAGATATCCGTGCTGGAAATCTGATTGGCTGGGAACTGCCGACTCTGCCAACTTGCCGCATGCGGTTTCATTCAAGTTCAAACCAAATGTCGTCATGTCCCTCTTTGAGTTCAAATTGCGGTTCATTTCCGGGCAGTACTAGCGCCGATCAGCGCGATAGGTAACAGGCGAGTGCATGCATCCCAGATCCTACAACTGCAGCATGGGGTCACCCGTCAATGTTGACTCTCCGTATAAAATCTGGCTTGAGATTCCTCTGGGCCATTATGGCACCTGCAAGGCATATTACCCATGTCCGAATACGTTCTTGGGAGGATATGACATCGGACCTCCTCGTGTCGATTGCGTGGTTCTTTTGATTACATGTCCCGAGGAACTCTGAGCGACGAACAGGAACACCTAAATTTGCCTCCACAAGTCCTTGAGCGCAACCTCTTCCCGATTCGCGCTGCCCTTGTTCGTTTTTACCATGGAACCTACGCCCTCTTTTTTGCTTTAAAGTTTCTTTCCCCCGACCGCAGTTGCACTCCACAAGGGGCGAATTTCGACCACATAACCTAATACCAAATAACCAGGCGAGAATTCATTGTTCACGTTCATGTATACTTGTATGGAATGTAACTGCTCCCGTTCAGCTCAATCAAGTCACCCACGGGCTGAATTGACCACTCATGACGGCGGCCATCTCACGTGTCAGCACTCTGGCCGTCTGCTGCGAAAAGTGGAGGTCGTCGTACCTGGCGCGTGAATGAACTCGCCAAACGTCAACGTGTACATGTACATGGACGGGGCAAACGTACCACATGAAGCTATCTTGAGCGCTTCCCTCGGCGACGGTACAGTTGACGACGTCGCTCGTGCTCTCGTTGAGCTCGTACACGCTCGCGTTGACGCAGCCGGCGACGTTGAGCGGCGCGGTAGCGTTGAGGTAGTAGCGAACTAAACCCTCTAAAAATTCAAGCACCAGAGGCTCCTCACAGCACCGAAAAACTCGACCAACCCATCGCGCCTGGTCGACCAAGCACGGAGTGGGCTCCGAGAACATCAATCCGATTCTGTCAACGTCCACCGCGACCCTTTTGTTGCCAGCACGAGGACCAAGTTCACAATGGAGTGACCTTGTAATTCGTTTGCACGATTAAATCACCCGGCGCGTTTCAGGTTTCGGGCGAGGTCACGATCTAGATGAAACACCACTGTACGATATTGCTTTTCCACTACGTCGCCGCTTCTGGCGAACATTGTCGCGAGCTCTGTGGACAGTTTCGGGCTCTCCTCCACCATCCCAAGCGCACTCGAACCCTACCGCGATGCCAGGATGGCCAGTCCCTGTCCCCTTCCCAAACTCAGTCGCAATGCCAGTCCCAATTACGACCACACACCGTCCACTTAGTCCGTCTGGTGTCGACCCATGCCCGATCACGCTCGTGTTGTGGGTATAAGATGTCTCGGCCACGCACATCCTGTTATGATTTAAGCAATAAAATACGGTTTCACACTGTCTGTTGTCATTTTGTTTTCCTCTTTTTCTTTGGTGCGTGTGTTGGGCGTGGGCGTGGCTGTGGCCATGGTCTCGGCGGGTCGAGTCGTGCGCGCGAGCAAAGGCGAGGAGACCAACGAGATGTCGCGGAGGTGCTGCTGTCTTGCGCCACCTATTCTGACCACCCGGGGCCTGTCGGGAGATCCTCGTTGCAGGACGCGATGGTACTCCACTCGCACCGTTTTAAACTGTGCACAAGAACAAGGGAGTGGGTGGTACAGCGGCGGTCACCATTGTACGCTGTTTGTACGCTCCTGATCCACTTGCCGCAGGCCTGTATGGTGTTTTAGCTCGATCGTATGTACAACGGGTGCTATGCATAGATCTGAATGAACTCAATCCGACGGCTGAATCCTGGGTGTCGTTCCGACGAACGGATGCGTTCGAGTCGTAAAAAAAGATCATCGGAAACCCCATACAGCACCACCCCCATCTCCGCACATCGAGTGACTGTGCGATGTGGGACATCCTGCGGGACTGTAAGTACCATGTAGTGAAGCTCGCCGCGAGTGCTGTAGATGCAGCAATTTGCTGATGCTGATGCTCTGGTGCAAGATTTATCGTGCCTGGAGTCATCATTTGACGCGGGCTGCCCATTCAAGTAGCTAATACCACTAGTTAGCAAGGATAATTACGGATAACACCAGGTGCACGCGCTCTATATTCGACATGGAATGTGACAGCGCAGGCGGGCTACTTTGATTGAGCCTGTCGAGCACATAAGGAGGGAATGGAAACCGGATAAGAAAGTGGGAGCTCGAAGTGCAAAATCACGCACTTTCTGCGAGGACAAAACACGAGCAGGGTCAGCCCTTGGTAAATAGCTGCATAGACGAGAAAACACTGTCTAGAAGGACGCAATACTGCAAGGGTTAGCCTTGGCCAATAGCTGGATACATGAAAACATGCACTGGCTGGGACCAGGAAAGAGTACGGGGAAGGTTAGTACTTGGCAATGAATGCATACACGAAATCATTCGCTGCCTGGAGCGGAAATACATCACAAGGAGGGTCAGATGTTGGCGAACAGCTGGATACACAGGGGCGCGCAGCGGGCGCCAGAGCCCACGTCGCCAATGCTCGTGAGGACTTCGCCGCCTGGGCTCAAGCGCAGTCCACCCTCACCTGCGTGTCCCTGGAGCGTCGCGACGACATGACGCTGGACGTCGGAATGGCCCGAGGTTAAAATATGGTTGAACCAGCCGAGACTCGCGACCAGGCCTGCGCTGGTCGCATCCGAGCTCGGTGCCATGGTGCGTAGTTCCTGAGACGAAGCCGCGTCCCGGGGCTCGACCGAGCCGAGGCCGAGGCCGATCTCGATGGGGGCGCCGTCACCGCTGAAATTGAAGCTGGCGACGTGGGTGTCGTCGGGTGCATCGCCGAGATGGGTGACGAATCAGACGATGCCTGCATCGAGTGCCCAGAAGTAGGTGCCTTCGCCGGGTGCGACGCACACAAGGTCGAGGTAAAAGTCGTCGATCATATGCCTAGTGCGTCGGGTTCGCGTGCGGGAGTGCTGGGGACAGGACTTGGCGGAAGCAGTGCCGTTGAAGGAGGGGAGGGGGTGCGTGGCGTAGAGGGTGCGTGCGAGGGTGCATTAGGCGGAGAGGAAGGTGGAGGCGGTGGAGGCGGGGCCCGGGTTCGTGTGGCCGCTGTGGCGTGGGGGTTGGCGGCTGCAGCGGCCCGGGCGCAAGACGTCGCGTGGTTGATGGCGGTAAGAGCACAGCAACAAAAGCTCTTAGCAGTGTCAAATCTACCCCATCATGGAGCCAGCAGGAAAAACGCTAGTCGGGATTGCATCCGTCTCACGACGAGTTTTCGATACACTCGTTAGGTACGCCGGTCGGAAAACCGTCGAAAGTTTTCA
>JBBPQL010000868.1:0-15865 GCA_038092515.1 Boletus subparvulus | reverse complement strand
AGTGCACCAAATGGTTGTCTAAGACGGGCAACGAGTCGTCATGCTCGTGTCTCTTTGTCCATTGGCACCATACGCGCGGGAGCAAGGAATGACGGTGATTCAGGTTCGGGGAACGTCGCCGATTTCCTCGTTAGATCTCTTCATCGTCCGTGTTCGGTGAGGGTGGTGGCACGACGTCATCTTCCACAAATACGTCACTTTGTATATCTTCGTGTTCCAAGAGTGTCCAACCAGGGGTGAACGAGATATAGAGAATTCATCCGAGAGGTCGTATCTCGTTTTGATTTCCACCAACACAAAGGCGAGAGTGTCCGCTCGGTAAACGCGACCAGAACATGTTCGATAGGGTGAAAAAGATGAAGCGATGCATGGAAGTTTCATCCGACTCGCTGCGAACCAAGGTGCAGAAAGATCATTGAGACGGTTGTATAGCCTCAGGGCCACGTCGAGGTCGAATGAAGAGTGCGACGCAGTGATGATTCCTTCCATCTCGGCATCCTGAATGGGTGGCGGGAGCTGGTTTGTTGAATACGGTGATACGGGCAGGCAGGCAACTGTTGTAGCTGCCAGACTCGCTGGCCCATGCAAGGATGCTCACATTTCCAGATACAGCGAGAACATGCGCCAATAGGCGCCCTAGTGAACCCTCCCCTTCCCCGTATATTGTGGGTATGCCAGTGACCGAGAAAATGCCAAGCAATGAGTATGCAGCGTCTTCCACCAGCGTTGTCTGCCTGGTAGAAGCGAGACATAATTTCTCCTGAATGCTGGTTAAGCCCGGACGAAGTGCCATCAATTGCAGTGCAGACACCCCAGTAGCCTGCTCCATCTCCGAAATCACTCCTGGTGATTCTTTATGGTTCGACAACTCCAGATCTAGATAGAGAGTCCAATCCTCTGTGTAGAATTGGATGAGCTTGGCAGCAACACATTCCTGACGTGTCCAGGTACGAGTGTTCCAATGCTCTTCACAAGAGCGCCGCGCCGCGATAGAGGGCTAACGACACGAAGGAGAACGATCGTCGTGGCGGGGCCCCGGTACCACTTGAACATGGCGACCGGGGCTTCTTGGAGCATGAAGTGATCTGATTTGTCAATACAACACGTATCGCTCCACGCCCAATTAAATCCAGCAGCCCGAACGATATTGCAGAAAGGCTTGCAGCTTGTCATGAGTCGGAGATTCATCCAGGTCATACACTGCTATGCGTATGACCTCCTGGAACAGTGGTTCATTATCTTCCCACTTGTGCGATAGCATCACGTATCGGAAGTACTGTCGCACTTCACGCTTGATGGGGACGTAGTCGACGCGTGTCGTCATCGATGATACAAGTTCTTTGAAAATTGGCAAGGATTCGAATGCGGATACCTGCTCAGCTTTATTGTACAGACGGCCGGTGGTCGTGTTGATGAGGACACGTGGCGAATGACATAGTTCGTTGAACAGTTCTGCGAATCGTTGCTCGTGTTCTCGATGGGTTGATGTATTGGTCATGATGCTCTGTCAAATAATGTGAACAAGTCATCTCTATCATGGTAACGGGGATCCAACTCACGGCGAATGTCCAGATCAGGTGACTGCACTAACATCGTCTCGAATGTGTCAACCGCATTGTCGAAGTCTCCTGCCTTGTGGTGTAAAGCCGCATGCTTCATCTCGTAGCCCCATGGCGACAACGGATCGAGTGTGATTACCTGATGATGATGGGTCAATAAGATTGACCTCCATGAGGTAAATATGATGTACTTGGTTTGCATCGTCTACAGCCTGCTTCCAGGAATCGAGTGCAGCGTCGGTGATGTCAATCGATGATAGCTGAGAGACAATGCGATCAGTGACCATGTCCAAAGGCTAAAATCGAAGTCAGGTGGATTGGCAATAAAACTAGACAGTACACGATACTTACAGTCGAATAGGATACAGGACCTCCCTGAAATCTTTGAGGGCAACTTTCCCGCTGTTTCTACCAATTGCGAGAAACCAGTCGTCTGGTGACAGTGCGATAGAACGTATGGATTCAGTGTGTTGGATGAAACAGAGCTGGGCATGTGTAATCATCGTGGTCCAGTGTTAGTACCTTTTTGCAAGCTATGATGTCCCAGACGGCGGCTGTCCTCGACCCAGTGACTCCGAGCCGAGTCGAGTCGGGCGACAAATCGACACCATAGATGACGAACGAATCATCCTTGTGCGCGAAGACCTTTTGGTGTGTCTTTGCGTCCCACACAAACACGTCGCCCTCGTATGTCCCCGCTGCGATCCATCTGCCATCCTTCGAGACACCAGACAAGCCGCGCTGCCATTGTTGCCATTTGTTTGCCGTCTGTCACTCTCCACACTCCAAGTCCATCACCACCGCCGACGATATACTTACTCGCCATTCGCTGTAAATGTTCCCGCACGTATCTCGCTACCGATGTCGATGTCGACGAGCGGGGAACGCTCTTGTCTGACGGTCAGCATCAACGCGGCTCCATTTTGTTAACACGCACCGTTCATTGTCGACGACGAGGTCATCAGCGACACGATGCAGCAGAGCAATGGTGAAAGTCAACGAACAAGCTGTGGTTGCCATTCATTGATATAATAATAGACCAGTGCACACGTTTCATCACCTCGTATTTTCGGCACTGAATGTCATTCATTCCTGGGGTTTCCGCAGGATAACTACACGGCCTTCTTATCTTGTCTTCCCTCCTCTTTTCCGTCGACTAATCCGGTCTGACATGAACACTTGCCTCACAACGACGGGCAAACCAAGGCGTTTGGGTTAGCCTTGATGTCGATTGGGGGGGTGTCGCTTCGGGTTTGAGCATTACCTGCTTGCTTGTATGAGCTGCTGCAGTCGCTTTCTCAGCCCGCGCACGGTCGGTTCAAGGAGAAAGAGAGGGCGACTGGGAAGAGGAAGGTTCCGTCTTGTCTCAAAACAACACAGCATGGAAATGCAAAACGCACTTTATACCCCCGCTGTTCGTGCTCTCGTGCTCCTCGAGTGGTTATGGTTCAACCTCTGGCCAGCTCCATCCTAGTCAGCCCTTTAATATCCCCTTTGCGAGAAGTTGCGCAATGCAATTCACTGATCTTCCTGTAATCTGCTTCCACGCTACGTCTGACCATCACTGCTGTATGCCCTTATGGCAATATCGTGCGCAGCTCGTCAACCATCCAGGGAATTTCTGGCCCCAACATCGACAAAAGATCCGCCATTGGAGCCAACGACGGACGCGCACGATGCCACGTTGACAATCCCCCATTCGGTTTTCCTCGCGTCCAGCTCAACGCAAGTCCGAGACGCGCTCTCAATATGCTTTGCCACACTTGTTTGACGTTTCCGGCGAGAAACGACCATAAGGTGTACGGCGGGCATTTCACTCGCCCTTTCGCGTACCGGTCATCTCGGAGATGGGACGCTGATACTCGTGTGTAGATGTTTCATGGAGGAATTCGAGCCGCGCCGAATACGTTAGCAAGGCTACAGGTCAGTTACAAATCAGAGAAGTTGATCATCACCCCTTATGGTAACCTAATAGGGGATCCAAAATGACTAGTAAACCGTTGAAAGTGGCGGACCTAACAGCTCTCTCTTCACCATGAATGCCCGCCAGGAGCTTCAGCCAGAGCATTTCCAAAGCTCCAAAATAATCGCATTGAAGACCGCGTCGCGCGACCGCGACCCATTCTATAGCGGAATATGCCCCATCGCAGATTATCAGCGTCTTCTATACTACACCCACGATGACCTCCGGTAAGCCACTTCCGGGCCCCTATCACGTGTGGGTCTGACCAATGTATAGGCGTGTCGATTTTTCCAACGCTGGAGCTGACCAGCTCGATGAATTGTATCGTACGTGCAAACCAGCAAAGTTCGGCCGTAACGGGGAGAACGTTCTTGACGAGTCCTATCGGAAAGCGGGAAAGATGGATCTCGTCTCGTTCTCGACGCTCTTTGATCCACGTAGCCTTGGAATTCACGAGCAGGTATCAAAGGCGTTGCTCACTGAGAGTCATGGGACGGTGGACGTGGAGTTGTACAAGTTGAACGTCTATGGTGAGCGCTCCGCTTCCTGATTTCTTCATCAATATCGACTCAAACTCATTATTTCGTAGGAAAGGGAGATTTCTTCAAGGCTCACAAGGACACGCCACGAGGTCAGGACATGTTTGGGTCCTTGGTCGTCGTCCTTCCCACTCTGCACGAGGGTGGTCAATTCGTACTTCGTCAAGGAGAAAAAGAGTGGACGCTCGATTTCACCGACAAGTTTGCGAGTGCCAAAGAGCCCTCTGTTTGCTTCGTCGCCTTCTTTGGTGACACCGAGCATGAGGTCTTGCCCGTCACCTCCGGATATCGCGTGACCCTCACTTACAACCTCTATCATGAAGCCATCCACCCCCGCGCGCCGTCGATTCCCACTCCGTTCCAGATCAAACTCAAGCAAGCACTCGTCGATCTAGTGAACGACAAGTCGACACTCCCCGATGGCGGCTATCTGGGATTTGGTCTCGTCCACGAGTACGTCCACACGGGCTACAATCTGCTTGACCTGCTGTTGGGCCAGCTGAAAGGATCGGACCGCGCGCTTGCGGATGTGTGCGACGAGCTTGGCCTCCGTTACACTCTCAGGTTGTTCTATCGCGGGATTACAAGTTCAAATTTCAACCTTATCACCACCAACGAACTTGAAGTGGACAATGCCTCTGGGGGGGTGGATGGCGAGGCCGAGTACAGCGACTTCCTTCAACAGGCCCTCAGCGGGTTGACCATCGAGCAAGTTGAAGGCGTCTTTCTCGCCGGAGGGCAGCACAAGTTTGATCCGAGATTTCTGGATCGTGACTACGGATACTCGTGGTTGAAACCGTTTCACAGGACCCCGGTCACGGAGGTGCTGGAGATCACGCCGATGAAATCGTCGGTGGATGTCAAGACCCCATTCATGACGTACGGCAACGAGGCGGAGTTGAATTACTTTTACGGGTTTGCATGCATGTTGGTCGCTGTGGAACCGACCGAGTCACGCGATTTCGCTGGGTTGTGAAAATGGACGTGTAATACTCTTTCAAAGACTTGGTTGTAAGCTTACTGGTTACGAAGCGTGTCGTCGTTTTGACAGTTCAATGAAGTCGTGCTGATGCAGCTTTCGGGTTTGTTCTTGCATCAGAAAATGTTACAAGAACTTTAAATTCAATTGCAGTGGTATAGTCAGTGAAACATGTCGATTGCCATCCGAGGTGGGACGCAAGTTACAAAACATCGATTGTCTGTATATTATCGAGATGATCGGCCACCGAGACGTCCTCCTGAAATTGTACAGTGATCATTAGAATGGCAAACGAGCCGTGACCTCGTCGCTGTCCATTAGCACCGTTCGCACGGGAGCAGGGAGTGACAGAGATTCAGCTTCAGGAAGCAACGAGCAATGGACATCGATTTCGTCGGAGTACCCAACCAGGGGTGAACGAGATACAGAGAATCCATCCGAGAGAGGTCATATCTCGTGAGTCGTTTCGATTTCCGTCGTCCCAAAGGCGAGAGTGTCCGCGCGGTAAACCAGAACGTGTTCGATAGGCTGGAAGTTGAAAAGCGATGCATAGAGGTTTCATCCGACTGGCTGCGAACCAGGAAGATCATTGAGACGGTCGTATATCCTCAGGGTCACGTCGAGGTCGAATGAAGAAGAGGGTGATGTAGTGATGATTCTTTCCATCTCGGCGTCCCGCCTGGGCCAGTACGGGCCGTACCACTGCGCTCAACGAACCAGCAACGCCACGCCTCCTGCCACTTATTCAGGCAGGGAACTGTTGTAACTGCCAGACTCCCCAGTCTTGGGCAAGAATACTCGCATTTCCAGACCCAGCGAGGGCATGCGCCAATGGACGCCCTAGTGAACCCTCCCACTCACCGTATATTGCGGGCATACTAGTAACCGAGAAATGCTGAGCAATGGGTATGCGGCGTCTTCCACCAGCATTGGCATGTCGTTGGATCGAACAAGTTAACCCAGGCGGTACAGGGGAGGAGAGTTTGGAGCCTACTACTGTAGTACTGGAAAAGTGGCATTTTGTCTCAAAAAAACAAAGCATGGAAATAGAAAACGTACTTTATACCCTCCTGCTCTCCCATGACTCCATCTTTTCGATGACAAGGCCGATGAGTCCTCGAGTTGTTTTGGTTCAACCTCGATTGCAAGTTCGACCAAGTGAAGGCCAGCTCCATCCTAGTCAGCCCCTCAGTATCCCCTTTGCGACGAGAATTGCGCACTGAAACCCACCGATTTTTCGGCTGTACTCCGCTTTCACCTGTGCAAAATGGGACTCTGCCTCGCTACGTCTGACTCCCATCACTGTTGTATGTATGCCCTTTATGTAACCCCTTTTGGGTGGCCACTGTAACAACATCGACAAAAACTCCGCCTTTAGAGCCAATGACGGACGCGCACGATACCACGTCGACAATCCTGCTCCCATCCCGTTTTTCTCGCGTCCTTAAACAGTCAACGCGAGTCCGAGACTCGCGCTCAATCTGCTTTCCCGCACTTGTTTGACGTTTCCGGCGAGGAACGACCATACAGGTGTACGGTGAGCATTTCACTCGTCCTCTCGCGTATGTACTGGTCATCTCGGAGATGGGACGTTGATACCCGTATGTAGATGTTTCATTGAGGAAAAGCCGCACCGAATACATTTGGGCAAATCCCTCGTCGAGATTGCCATCGAGCTGGGTGAAGAATCCTGTCACCCCAAGTCATAGTCGAGTTTCGTAAATCTCTTTATTCAGCTCCACGCTCTTATACCGTTGTCCTTTCCTTGATCAACGGCGGTACGCATGGATTCTAGAAGATGGAACGATATCGACGATCGACAAGTCCAACAAGGAACTTTTGGAGCTCCCCGGCAGTGACCCATGGAACGCGTACAAATCCGCCGCGCCTCCCGCTGGAAATGGTATCCTACCCGACGTGCTCGTACGGATCACGAAACGGCGCAAAGCCAACACAGCGGAGTCCTCACCTCCAGGAGGAATTGGCCAGTGCATCTAGTGGACCCCGTGGTCTGGTACTGTCCATTGTGCGGGCCGGATCGCGACGAGACTGAGGCGCAGGAGGAGGCCACTTACTAGTAGTAGTAGAGCCACGCCACCATTCCTTCCAGCCAACCTTGTCCCTATTCGGTGTTGCTTCTGCCAGTGAGCCGCCCAAATGATTGTCCCTTACTACGATCAAACCACCGTTTCATTTGACCCTCGAGGGCAGGCGGCGAGTCAGGTTTTCAGGGATCAGAAAACACGAATCTACAACGTGTTTCAAGTTAGGTGCCACTGGCAGTGGAATGGCCCAGGGCCTGTTTTTTTTTCTCGCTAGCCGCTCTCTAATCGTAACTCTCAAACGGCTTTGAGTCAAGCGATGGTCACACGGTACATACCGTCTTTGTATGCATGACTCGAACTTGATTAAATAGCGTAACTGTCAGATATCGCAACGCGGAGGCAATCGAGTCATACATTTTGTAGACTCAAAGGGGGCAGTCACCAAGTTCTTTGATCAATGCACGAGGCCGTTCGGCCCTCAGCTCGCCATTTATCAACTCCTATCATGATATCTCAGAGCTGCTTGCTTGCTTATTTTGGAAAACAAGTCGTTCTTAGATCCCGAGTCCACCCCTTTCTTTGCTACAGTAATCGACTTGCAGAAATTGCACCACTCGTTTAAAGTCCTGCTTCTTTGTGGGCACAGTGAGTGACGCTGCCAAGGTGTGCGTACAGTCTCATTTCTGCGTCGGAGAGCTCAAATCTGTATCTATATGTAGTGAGACATGTTTAGGAACATGGGATCCGTTGAGTCATACAGTTCGTGGTCTCACGATGGACTGACTCGATGATCAGCACGAGGCCGGCAAGAAGCACAGACACAGTTATTTAGTACGTATTTTCACTGTCAAATTAACAGCTTGCGTCGTCTCGACTCGAGACTTAAGTCTACAGGGTCAGTCACAAATCAGGTTTGGGATTGTTTATCGCCAGCCCTTAGTAACCCAATACGAAATCCGAAAAGACCATAAAACGTCGATAAAATTGACGTGGGGACTCATCTACAAGTACTACTCTCTCCTCACCATGAGTTCCCGCAAGAAGTTCCAGCCAGAGCATTTCTCAGACCCCAAAGTGATCGCATTGCAGACCGCATTGCGCGACCGCGACCCGTTCTACAGCGGAATATGCCCCATCCCAGATTATCAGCGCCTTCTATACTACACCCACAATGACCTCCTTCGGTAAGCCACTTCTGGCCCTATCAAGCCGAGTGTCGGGTCTGACTAGTGTGTAGGCGTGTCGATTTTTCCAACGCTGGAGCTGACCAACTCGATGAATTGTATCGTGCTTGCAAACCAGCAGAATTTGGCCGTAACGGGGAGAACATTCTTGACGAATCCTATCGGAAAGCGGGAAAGATGGATCTCATCTCGTTCGCGACGCTCTTTGATCCACGTGACCTCGGAATTCACGAGCAGGTATCAAAGGCGTTGCTCACTCAGAGCCATACGATGATGGATGTGGAGTTGTACAAGTTGAATGTCTATGGTGAGGCCTCCAGTTACTGAGTGCTTCATCGTTCCCGACTCAAACTCATTGTGTCGAAGGAAAGGGAGATTTCTTCAAGGCTCACAAGGACACGCCACGGGGTCAGGACATGTTCGGGTCCTTGGTCGTCGTCCTTCCCACTCTGCACCAGGGTGGTCAATTCGTGCTTCGTCAAGAAGAAAAAGAGTGGACGCTCGATTTCAGCGACAAGTTTGCGAGTTCTACAGAGCCCTCTGTTTGCTTCGTCGCCTTCTTCGGTGACACAGAGCACGAGGTTTTGCCCGTCACCTCCGGATATCGCGTGACCCTCACTTACAACCTCTACAATGCTTCCCCCCTCCCCAGCGCGTCGTCGATTCCCACTCCGTTCCATATCAAACTCAAGCAAGCACTCGTCGATCTAGTGAATGATAAGTCGAAACTCCCAAACGGTGGCTATCTAGGATTCGGTCTCGTCCACGAGTACGTCCACACGGGTCGCAATCTGCTTGACCCATTGTTGGACCAGCTGAAAGGATCGGACCGCGCGCTTGCGGATGTGTGCGACGAGCTTGGCCTCCGTTACTCTCTCAAGTTGTTCTATCGCGGGATTACAGATCCACAGGTGAATCTCATTACCACCAACGAACTTGACGTGGATGAAAGTAGGATGGATTGCGAATCTACGTCCAGGCGATACCTTGAAGAGGCCCTGGACGGGTTAGCCATCGAGCAAGTCGAGGGCGTCGTTCTCGTTGGAGGGCAGCGCAAGTTTAATCCGAGACTTTTGGAGGATGACGATTACTACGGGTATGCCTCGTGGCTGAAATCGTTTTACAGAACCCCGATCACGGAGGTTTTGGAGATCACGCGGATGAAATCGTCGGTGAATGTCAAGACCTCGTTCATGGCGTACGGAAACCAGGCAGAGTTGAACTACTTTTACGGGACTGCCTGCATGTTGATCGCTGTGGAACCGGGAGAGTCACGCGATTTCGTTGGGTTGTGAAAATAGACGTGTAATGCTCTTTCAAAGATTCGATTTCAAGTTTACTAGTTATGCAGTGTGTCGTCATCTTGGCAATTCAATGAAGTCATGCTGATGTGGTTTTCGGGTTCGTTCTTGACTTGGGCTGGAACTTTTGTTTTCGTTTCCACCTCAAGGAATCATAGATGGGCTGGTTAGAGCCAGACCTAGCTTCCGTTTTGGACCGATTCGCAGTTCCGCTATCTCCCCTCTCCGTTTGCCCCGCCAGTCACACCCTTTACATTACGGTGACCCGCGCCATTGGTAATATGGCGCCCTCCATGCCACTTAGTGCGGTACTAAAAGGCCAATGCGGATCAGCGGGCTACGAGAGTATTCGAGGACGTCACGGTGACAGGACAACGGGGAGTCACGAGAGCCTGCGCCCGAAAGCGACTCAACGCACGCAAGCCCTCCACCATCTTGGCGAACACTGCCGGCGCTCTCCGCAGCGACTCTCTGATACGCCGCCGCATTGCCCAGGTTCGTGAGAAACAGCGCACCAAACGGTTGGCGCAGTCGATCGACGAAGGAGGTCGGAGACTCGATGCTGCATTGGATGGGGCGATGGTAGGGCGTCTGCTAAATGAACACCCCAGCTTAGCGAGTGACAAGTCGCCTCACTCGTGTTTGCGGGGTCGCCGGTGCGGTACTGTACAACCTGGAGATATCCTCTTTCAAGTTGGCCTCGATTTCCACGACCCCCGGGCGACTGCGTACAAAGGATCAGTCAGGACTTGCTCCGAGGGGTCGATACAGGCCCGAGTTTGAAAACTATGCATGGAAGTTTCATCCGTTGTCCTGCGAAGGGAGGTGGGCAAAGCACCAGCGATGGAGCGTGTGCAAATTGTTCTGTATCAAGAAGCGCAACGTGTCCAGATTTGAATGCGGTGCTACAGGTTGTTTGTCGACTCCCTCCATTGCTCTGCTATCGTTGTCACGCCGTCTATGAGCAAGTCGCAGACAAGCACCGGTACGTACTGACGAGATGGAGCTGTGCTGATGGTGACCATTGGAAAAGAACCCCATGATGAACCAATAAAAATGAAGGCTGGTCATAGCACCATTTGGGGGGTTACATTTGCGGCAAATGGTGAGTATCTGGTGAGCGGTGATGAAGAGGGGGTTCGAGTGTGGCGAGTGGAAGACAGCAGACAAGTAGCAACGATGGCAGCGGACCTTGTCCGGTGTCTTACTGTGTCCAAGGACGGCAAATGGATCGCGGTGGGGACATCGTGGAGCGGAGTCATCCTGCTAAACGCGAAGACATTCGAAACAGTCTTGACGCACTGGGAGACGACGGCCAACTACGTGATCACTGGAGTCGATTTCTCACCGGACTCGACTCGGTTCGTTGTTGCATCATCCGACGGCACAACCACCGTTTGGGACGTCGCCACTCGTGAACGAGTACTTATACTCCACCACGAGGACAGGGTGATAGCTGCCAAGTATTCCCCGCAAGGCGATCGAATCGCGACGGCCACGCATGGATCTGTTCGACTCTATGACAGCAGCGATGGCCGCTTGCTCGCCAACATCAACATAAATGTAACCCCATGGTACCACTTCTGTCTCCTCTGGTTTAACAACCACGTCTTCATCCTGTCCGACGGAAAAATAAAGCAAATTGATCCATCTACCCAGTCAGCAGTCTCGGAATGGCCGGTTCCTGATACCGACCGTTTCTCGTGCATTGTCCTGTCGCAGCTTGGGAACTTCATCGCTTACTCTGCAAACCGTACCGTCACGCTTTGGGACACGTCGACACACACCCAGCTCGGTCAAATCCAGCACCCTGAAGACATACGCTCAATCGCACTTTCACCAGATGACCGCTTTCTCGCAATTGGTTCAGAGGACGGGAGAATTACAATTGAAAATCTCAGAGACGTCCTGCCTCCCTCCTGTTTTGCTGTAAGTATCCTGTATTTTCAAATTCAATAGCATGTCAAAATGGTGTTACTGTCTTTCTTCGATCTTTGTTTGACGTGGAAACTGATCGTTTTGTCCTTCAGATACCATTCGTTCACATCAGCGACACTGCACTCCGTTCCTGGAGGCAGGACTGGCTCGCAGACACGGAAGCATCGTTGACGGACACAATCACCAATTCTGGACACCCGAGCCATGATGCGCTAGCCAACCGAGCGATCGTTCGCGCCCATTTGCGACGTTGGGACGTAGCGATCGACGATGCCGAAAAGGTGAGTCCTTGTTTGTTCTCCCATCCGCTCTTTCTCACCTTAATCGATTCCAAGTCCATCAATATTTGTCCATCTACCGTTGGCTACATTTCAAAGAGCGTCGCACTCATTGGCGGGGGTAAAAAGGAGGAGGGTTGTCGAGTGTTCGACTTGGCGTTCACGCACTGTCATCCACATGACTTGGATTTTCTTCTCTTGGTCAAGGTATGTGTTCCGCGCGCGGTGAAGCTCGGTTGCCCCTCAGCCACTTATTTTACCCAGGCTGTTGTCCTGTTTATGGCGGGAAAGCAAGATGATGCAGTGTTGCGTGTTGGCGATCTCATCGCTAAAGTCCACTACAAATCAGTATGCTGTGTGGTTCAGGTACGTGGTTAGACGCAACCACATGGTAAATATCACAATTGTTATTGTCTCCAGGCGCATATGTATCTTCTCCTTGGGAACTCGCATATGGAGAGAAACAACTTTGAATGTGCCATACAATCATTCGAAGAGGCATTGGCACGAATCGGAATGCCACACTACATAGGGCCTCGCCTATTAGCTATCTCATTGGTAAGCCTCCTGTTAACTACCCCACGACCTGTAGACAATGGTATCGTCTGTCTCAGATAGCCAGATGGAAGTTTGATGACCTCGCCACCACGATTCAACAGCGTCTTTGTGATGCACTCTACGCAGCGGGTCGCACGAAGGACGCAGGCGAATCTCTTTTCAAATTGGTAAATACCTTTGATGAAGAGGTCTACGTGAGCGGACCCATCACCGAGTGGGTTTCAGGTTAGTTTATTCTCCAGTTTGTTGCCGTGCATTCAATCGTTTCCGTAGATTTCAGCCGCCGATGTCTCTCCGCTCCGGAGAGCGACGATGACGCAGCCCGACACGATGGAGTGCCGACGCTTCGTGCAACCTCCAATTCACTGGTACCGACACCGCTGTTGAGAGAGTGGGCAAAGGCAACATTGGCTCGTGGCTCATGGCAAGATGCATTGCTTGCCGCTACCAGCGTAAGTGTCTCCTTTTGTTTGATGTCTCGTGTGCCTTACACTCTGAAGTTCGCGCTTCCGAGCTTCACAACTTTTCAGGTCGTATGTGAACGTCTCGAAACGATCGACTGCACAACGGACGCTAGCGAGTGTTTCCGCCAAATGGTGGGTGAACTGGAAGAGTACACAAACGTGCATGATGCAGAATGGGTTCTGGGTGAGTGGTCTCGTGCTGTACCGCTTTCATCTTCCATGTAACCATTATGTACCAGATTTCAAACATCGTTGCTCAGGGAAGCTAGAGGGTCTCGGGGATACCGCAATGGGTGCCGAACGGCATGATGATGCTATCTCCCTGTATTCGGCCGCACTGTCCCTCGACCCGCCCACACCACAAGGTCTCTTCATTAAGCGAAGTAAGGCGTACATAGCCAGCGGTTTGTGGAAGGACGCATTGAACGACGCGAACAAGGTGCGTGTCCTTGTCTTGCGCGGGTTGGTTTTTGTCACTGGGGCCATCATTAGGTGATCATGCTCGATCCATCGTCTCCATGGGGCTACGAAAGGAAGCATGCGGCTTTACACAACGCGGGAGATTATGAAAACGCAATAAATGCATTCGAGGCGATGGTCTCGAAGATATCGCAGTCACCTGAACTAGAATTTTGCGGTGAGGCCGTCGACATCACCCGAAGTTTATCTAATTATCATTATCTTACTTCCCAGAGCATCATCGTCAGTACGTAAATCCAGGAGAGACGAGAGCGACAATCCGCAGGGCTATTCAGGATGCTATCCGTGAATCGCCGCGAGCACTCATCAACACCACTTCTGGTCGTCTCTGCGACAAATCTGAGCAGGCTGCCGCATTCGAATCACTCCCAATCTTCAAGGAGCTGATCTCCTCCATGACGACTCACATCGATCATTCCCGCATTGAACACGACGTTACGGAGTACTACCGTTATGCCACGTTTTCGCACAAGTGGGAAGACAATGAACCTCTGTTCGAAAAAGTGATGCGGATCGTGGTGTACGATCTCAAAGAATCTCCCACTCACGACAAGCTGCAAATTTTCTGCAAGATCGTGCGGGATGCCGGGTTCCATTGGGCGTGGAGCGATACGTGTTGCATCAACAAAGCAGATCACTTCGTGCTTCAAGAAGCCTTGGTCGCTATGTTCAAGTGGTATCAGGGCTCTGCCGTGACAATTGTTTTCCTTCGTGGCGTTCACTCTCCATCGCGGTGCGGTGATCTTGTGAGAAGCGTTTGGAACACTCGTGCCTGGACATTCCAAGAGTATCATGCCTCCAAGGTAGTCCGATTCTACACTGAGGACTGGACACCATACCTGAACCTCGACATTCCCAACCACAAGGATTCGCCCGAGATTATCTCAGAGATGGAGGAGGCAACCGGTGTCTCGGCACGAGCCTTAATGACACTCCGACCAGATTTGGATGACATCCGGGAGAAGCTTCGTCTAGCTTCGACACGGCAAACGACACTTGTCGAGGATGCAGCATACTCACTACTTGGGATATTTTCTGCCTCCCTGCCGATCATGTATGGTGAGGGGGACAAGGCGCTCGGACGACTTTCAGCGCAGCTACTCACGAGTTCAGGAGACACGAGCATCCTCGCTTGGACAGGTAGACCCGGCGGTTTCAACAGCTGCCTCCCTGCCGGTATCACCGTGTTTAGCCAATCGCCAACATCGCACATCCCGCAGGCCATTGAGGGTGCCGAAATGAACAGCATTACTACCAGATTGCAAGCCTCGTCACTCAATATCGCCTTGGTCATGAAATTATACGACAAAGTTGATGAGCTGCCTGTTCCTTTGTTTGCAGGTCGACGGATGAAGCTTCCATGCATCACTTTCAAACTTGGGCCGGTATCGGCAACTCGGAGCGCGTCGGGACGCGTATTTCGTGCAAAGACGGACGCCCTCGGGACAGTAGAGATTAGGACCACAGAAGACCTCTCCCGACTGGAATCCCTGACCCTTGTACACCCCTGGATCGACTTCTTGCTCGACAGACATCCCATTGGAACTATCACAGAGACGATCCCTGAGGAGAACACGAACGACCAGTCTTCTTCAGTAGGCGATTTTCCATCGTTCTCTGACCCTTCCAACACTGTACTCACGGTCAAGCAAACGCGAACATCGCGCCTCGTTGCTCGCTTCGGGCGTTCGTTCGGTGGACGACCTCGAGACGTAGCATCGCTCCTGTCCCCTTCACCTGTCTCACTGGCGGACAAGCGGACGCAAGCTCTCCGGCTCATCGCTCGCCTCAGACAACCGTTTGGTGCGCTATTGTTCACGCCCACGCGTCAAAACGTGGCAGAATACAGGAGGGTGGCTGCGGAGAGCATGATCACTGTTCAGATACAGGAGGACGTGCCGTTGGACGTGTTGACGAGCAACGCACGAATGCTGGACGTGCTTTGACGACTAGTGTCGTCGGTTGGGCGACACTTGGTTGTTATCGTTCCATTTTCACTTTTGAATCTTTTTTTTTGGTGACCGTTCTCGAGCGTGCGTCACGGTCCACCGCGAACTCGCCTCCGTGATCGGGGTCCTGTAAAACGATTTCAACCACGAGCCATATCCGTCTACGAGTAACCATCTTGTCCTTCCATGCATGTATTTAATCAAACCAAGTTCAAACCCAACAGAATTTCAGACTCGTTTCAAGTTTCGTGGAATTTGGGAGTGACATATCCATATCGTCGTATATGGTATGTGATCAATATTCCAAATCACCGCACTATTTGGCCCTCGACTCGGAGGGCAGAGAGTGGTGAGTTAGCCTTTCAGGGATCGGAAAACTGCAATCTACATGCTGTGTATGTTGGGTGCCAGTGAAATGGTCCCCCGATTTTTTTTTCTCGCTAGCCGCCCTCCAATCGCAACTCTCAAACGGCTTGCCATCAAGCGATAGTCGCACGGTACATACCATCTTTGTATCATGACTCGAGCCTCATTAAGATTCAGATACTGACACTGTCAGATCTCGCAACACGAAATCGAGTCATACGTTTCGTAGACCCGAAAGGGACAGCCACCAAGTTCCCCGATC
>JBBPQL010000867.1:488-15935 GCA_038092515.1 Boletus subparvulus | reverse complement strand
TACACTTTTACTACACTTTTTTGGTACACTTTTGACCCAATCCAGTACACTTTGATTACACTTTTCCTACACTTTGACTACACTTTGGTACGCTTTTTGGTATACTTTCACTACACTTTTTCCTACACTTTGGTGCGCTTTTTGGTACACTTTTGGTACACTCTAGTACTTGTAGTACACTTTTGCTACACTTTTTTGTAACACTTTTGACACACTCCAGTACATTTTGACTACACTTTTCCTACACTTTTTGGTACACTTTGGTGCGCTTTTTGGTACACTTTTGGTACACCCTGGTACACTCTTACTACACTTTTTGATACACTTTGGTGCGCTTTTTGATACACTTTTGGTACACTCTGGTACACTTTTTCATGCACTTTTAGTACACTTCTTCTTACACTTTTTCATACACTTTGGTACATATCTTCATGCTTTTGCTATATGTACATGTTGGTACATCTTTCATACCATTCAAGCATACAAGATCATTTACCAACCCTTCATCCAGAAGGGACTATGAATACTATATCCACTGTGGCTGTATTGACAAGGCTCTGTGCAGCTCACCATTCAGGATGGACTATGCAGATGTGGCTGTCTTGATGAGGTTTCTTGACCAAATTGCATGATCAAGGGGTCATTTCAAAGCCAAAATAAGCACCCATCTAGCCGGACATCTCCGACCCCAGAGAGGCCAATTCATAAGGGTAGATAGTATGTATAGGCAAAATATGTATAGTTACAAGTGGCTAAGTAGAATCTGCTACAAATTCTGATTAGTCATTTGGATGATCTTAGTGGAGACCATGCAAATTGCCAATCCCTATGAAATCCAACTCTGAGTCAGAGTCAGAATCTAGTATAAATTCTCCTTGATCATCTGGATGATCACTGCGACGATGATCACGTGATTTTGATGATCCAAATCCACTATACTGCGAGCTTTCCTCTTCCTCCATATATACAGGTCTAATCAGTCTGTGAAAGTTGGAAGTTGATGCATAATGTGCCTGATGAGGATTGTCTTCATCAGATGATGATTCCTCTGATTCCTCACGCCTGAGGAAGTGGACATTGGAAGATGGAACTTTGGAAACTTGTTGATGTGGTGAATTTGTTCCAAAGTTCTCCATGTCTGGTTGCCAATCTCCAAGAAGATTGAGATCAATTTCTTCTTCTCCTACAACTTGGTCTTGCTGCTCTACATCCTCATCTATCTCCTGCATGGGAAGATCCTGTACAGCTGGTTGTTGTACTGCTAGGATCTGATCTTGCTGTTCCTCATCTTCAGACAACTCCTACATAGGGAAATCATTAGCAGATGCTCTAAAAAAAGCAGGTTCCTACATTTTGATCCTGGTCCTCTGGAGCCTGCTCTTCAGCATCTTGCTCATTTCCAGGTTGGCCATTTCCCTCTGCTTGTGGTACTGGAGGTGGGCGAAGAAATGGCTGCCCATATCGTGGGTTTCGTGCCTTTGGATTTAAAGCAATTTGAGGACCACATGGACGCTGATCCCTTGGAAGCATATGCCAGCCACGAGTATAGTTTGCACTAGTAGCCCATATTCTGTCATACTGAGTAGCTGGGACCCATAAAAGAGTGTCATATTTGACCTTGATGGTTTGACGAACCCGAGCCACGGATTGTATGGAGAGTGTGTTGACAAGTTCAAGCCATTGAATATAATATGAAGCTTGACCAAAGTTCTGACCAATTCTAGTAGGCATTTTGAGAGGAAAAAACCTGTCAAAATGTTTTTTCCAGGTTTCTGAATCACAGAAGGTATACTGGGCTGCAAAAAAAGGAAGAGCCAGAGATTTGTACAATTCTTCTGTGCCTTCCTCGAGTCGCATGCTGACTGGAATATTGGTCCATGAGCCATCCTTGGCAGCCTTGTGATTTGGTGCCTGTTGTATTAAGTCGTAGAAGAATTGCTCCAGCAATTTCTGAACACGAACAACCATATTCACTTCTTGGTGAGCTGGATTTGCATCATTTAACCCTGGAATTCTGTTGCCCCCACCATGAAGGGCATAATGATCCACATCATCTCCTCGCATACGCTGAGCAGGTCTGACCTGAAGATTTTGAAGGTTGGCATTCTGGATTTGGGGAAGCAGTCTATCTTCATCCCGAGCTTCATCAACACGTATGGTACGTTTTCTGGTACGATTGTTGCTACGTTCCACATTTGCCTTGATCCGAATGTGTGTGATTTCTGTTATCCCCATGGCTTCACGAATTTCCCTTAGAGACAGTCGAAATGCAGCAACAAGAGCCTCTTCTGAGAAGGTTTTGTGATATGGGATGCGATAGGTGCCTTTCTGATCTGTGGCAATGTCACAGACAAAATAGAGACCAGCATCGTACATGAGTGGAGCACAGTCTTCTTCTTCATCGATGTCTTCATCATAGTTGTCATAGTCCAAAGGAACCAGTTGGCATGCTTCTTTCGCAAGCTCATTGAAGCGAACATCTGGACGATGATAGAGGCCATTGATAAGCCAGATGGTGATGGCACCAAGAGCGATGGAGCATTCAGTTTTCCTGTCTCTTAAAGAACTCTGCAAAAGATTCTTCATGACAGCATACATTGCTGCAAGACGATACCACTTGAAATACCTAGAGAAGACTGAATAAATAATAGCTGATGATAAAAGAAAATCTTTATACCACCAATGTTTTGAAGGAATTGCAACAAGACATCGTCTGAGACGTTGCATGGGAAAGCCTTCTAATGCATCCAATGCATCACTGAGTCTTACTCGAACTTCGATACGAGCACATCCATCTTGAGTGGCAGTATTATTCTCTTCACCTGTACAATCAAATAGAACATCGCTCATTCGTTCTATGTTCTTGACCAACTTGTCCAACGAGCCCATGGAAAGTAGGGCCTTAGGTTCTATGTCTGTGAATAGGCCTTGATGCTGTTGATAGGCCATTGTCTTCTCTGTCATGTAGGCTTGAATATATGTAACATTATCCTGTCTGCCCTTGACGCCTGGAGAGCATCTGAAACCTGAAATATCCTTGAGATGCATTGATCTGTCTAGAACAAAGGCCTGCCTGTCCATAAGGTTTGAGATCTCTGCATTATTAAGACTTGGCAAGCAATGCTGAAGAAGTTGCTGGTGATTTGAAGTGCGCCAAGCAACAATATGCCCCGGAATCCCTAACTCCATGGCGACATCGATTTGCCAGTCATCCTGTACAATGGCGTCCATATTGAGATTACGCAAGAGGTCCTCAAGGGCTGAAACCTTGTCGGGTTCATTGGATGGATCATGAATCGTGGCTCCCTTCCATCCTCTAAGTTCGTGCACGAAATAGGCATCTCTGAAATATGGTCGAAGTTCTGTGAGGCGGTCCAGATAATGTTGGCCAAAGACAGGTAGAATGTGTGCGGGAATGTCCAAGGAACCAGGATGAATTCTGCCTCCATTGTCTCTATATAGTGTTAATGCTGATGCATAGCTGGCAGGCCAGTGGGTTGCCATGTTGGACAGCTGCCGCAATGCCAGTGGACGAAGGCACTCATCATAGATGAGTTGTAAATCTTGAGAAGGGACTTTTCTCGACTCATTCAAGCCATACATGCGAGGGAGAAACACTCGCACTATGGATCTGGTTGCAACCTTGCCAAAGGCAAAGTTGGGTATGGTATGCATAGGGACTTGAGTTGGCTGACCCTGGAGTGCAATGATGGTTAAGAAAATCATTGCTTATCATGATAGTCAAAAGACTGACCTGAATGTATGCCAGAGCCTTGATATGATTGGGTTTGTAGAGAACGTCTCTATAGGGAGGGACAGGGCATAGGGCGAGCTGGGTATTGTACGGGAGATCCTTGGTTGCCCCGATTAAAGAGTCGTAATCGCGAGTGATTTGGTATCGACCGGGAGCGAGGAGGTCTTGAGAAGCATTGAGTGTTGCATGGCGAGGGACATCATTGAGACGCATGCGTCCTGTAAGGGCAAACTGTAAAAACTGTTTTGATGCGTGGCGTTCTTCATCGGGTGCGAGATCGGGTTCCTGCATCCCTACATAGAGTTGTTGTGCATGGGCGACAAACTGCTGGAATGAGTGTTGTACGCCATTTTCCTCGCGATCGTCGGGATATGCACGTTGAGCCATCTGATGTGTTTATACTGGGTTGACTTCAGGTGAGAGAAAAATGGGGGGGAAAAGGAGACAAAAGGTTATAAAGGACTACTTGTATACTATGATTGGGCCCACAATAACTTTTTTCACAAGGGCTAGGCAGTACGTGATTACAGGGTTCAGTGACAGGATCCGCTTATTGGCAGGACAATATTTACGACACTGTCAGGATGGGTATTAGCCGATATTGCATAACGTACATGAAGCTGTAATGCTTTACTATCTCTTGACAAGCCGTCACAGATGAAAGCACGACTTGACTATATATGATCTTCAGTAAAGTGGGTATTTAACCTGCTATTTGAATGACTCAAGTCGTTCTTTGATGACTGTGATAACATTGTCCAGCTGGCGCGTGATTTGGCACTACCAGGCGACATATTCGCATAGAGACTCGCCGTCCTGGACGGCCTGACGCGCGCGGCGAGCACGGTCACGTGAGGCATCCCGGGACCGCCCACACGACCTGCAGAGAGCGCTGTACCCGCCGTCCTGGACGGCATGGCGTGCACACAGAGCTGGCAAAGGCACAGCGTGTCTGTGTGCAGAGGTGAGCGCCAGCTCGCCGTCCTGGACGGCATGGCGTGCACACAGAGCTGGCAAAGGCACAGCGTGTCTGTGTGCAGAGGTGAGCACCAGCTCGCCGTCAAGGACGGCCCGTCGCGAACAGAGCTGCGCGACCCACATCACAACGAGGCCAGTAGACACTCACACCCGTGCCCGGTGTGAGGTCAGCGCCGTGCTCGCCGTCCAGGACGGCAAGCCCTGGATAATAAGTTGGACAGAGATGGGTGGGTGGTTGTGTAGACATGTGCTACATACCTGCAAGCATTTGTGCGGACACGAAAATCTAGCTGGGTCCACAGCGGGAGCAAACCAGAAAGCCTGGTTGATTGGTCAGATGGTCTTTGTGCACGCTCGCAAGTTTTTCTTGCTTTCAAATGTCTCTTACTTAGCGGGGCCTGGGAAGGAAGTTCATGCTTCCAATGCGAATAGCTTCACGGAGGGTAGGTCTAAAATGTGTATGTGAGCACTCAATCGCCCGCATGATGATCTCACCACAGTTCGTGGTGGGGTGGGTCTTGGGGTGGTGAATCGGGTACATGATGTCCACCATTGGAAGGCTGTTCCTGCCCACTGAAGTGTACACGGCGTTCGAAAAGATGTCCGATTCGGATTTGCACTAATTTATGCGTTGGCTGAACCCCAACCAACCCTTGAAGCTGGCTTCCTCTCTGATGTGCCTTGGGTTTACATTATATAACCACTTAACTTGAAACTGTAGTACCTCCGTCCGTGCGAGTCGTGCTCGCGTTTTGCACCTTGGAAACACTCCCCAGCTTCTCTACTCTATATCTGACATATTCGACTCCTGCAATTCGCCTTATACGGCAGAGACATGCATGTATGTGACACGGTATGTATGCACATTTCTTCCCTCACCCTCGATTGACTTTCTAGTCCGCCTCAACGACCCCATCACATTCCGCCAATCCGGTTGCGCACACAGGCTCGCTCGCTCACCCTCCCTGTCCGCCTCATACTGTCTCGGCGCCACCTCACCTGTCTCTTTCGATCCGTTTCACCCACCATCGAATACATCCCCACAAGATTGCCCGGGCCTTGGGCCAGAGCCTAGATGAATACGCGTGACCTGAGTGGATGATTTTGACTGTGATGCCATACCCCCCAGCCCCACCTTCTCGTCACTGTGAGTGAGTGTACAGGGAATGAAGTTTTGAATAGGAAAAGATAGATGATGCGTGATCTCTTCCTCATCAAACTCGACAGTCAAACTACCCCATTTCATAGTGTACGCCTTGCACAGGACCAAGCTCCATGCCTCAGCGGCCTTTGGCGGACGACCTCGTGTGCACACGAAGGGTGGCTCTCGCAGTGGGAAGGGAGTCAAGCGATGGGTGTTTCATTCGATGAAAACCATTTACACGGAATAATATACACTTATACTGCGAGAGGACATGGACAACATATTTGTGTATTGTACACGAGACAGACTGAGGTGACAAAAGACAGATACGAATACGAATGCATACAGTGGGGGTATCAGTACCTACAAATTGTTGTGTCAGTCCATCGACAGATATATCACAGAAAAATAATAACCTACGCACGAGATCACACGGGGAGGATACGGCGGGGTCAGACTACTAGGCACTACGACGGGGCTTGCAAGGCCTATACTTAGGCCTAAGCTTAGGCTTCGCATTCCCACTGCCGTCGCGATTCTTTGCGAGCGATCCCCGGTGCAGTCCACCCATCAGGGGAATCGGAGGCGGGGGAGGTGGGGCCTCAATGGGAAGTCTGGAAGGGCCGGCAACGGCACGGTGAGGTATCATATACGCGACCTCATCTAGCTGCATCTCATCCGCCTGGGACGCGAGGTCAGTGAGGGGCGAACTAGACATGGCATTCGTAGGGGGATGGTTGTCCGCTGGCTCGGGTGTGCGCAATCCCCTCATCGCGAGTTCCTCGTCCTGGTCGGGGTCGTTCTGACCACCGGGGGCGTTCAACGCAGCGTTGATCGGGTCGATCGGGTCTGAATGGATGAGATCCGACATGGTGAAGTCGGGAGTTTGGGGGACCGACGTATCCTGCATCCTGAGCTGCGCAGTGGCCAGTGCCAACGTGAAGTTCGCCGACGAATCTGATGCCTCGACTTCCGCCTGAGCTAGGCGCACCTTTCCCTTCATCCGATCCTTTACCGTGGACCCCTGCTGATCGCCAATCGTGCCCTTGCGAGTCCTTTTGCGGCCCTTCGAGGGTGAAGTTGAAGTCGGGCTCCCCACCGATGGACGGCGCTTGGAACCTGCCTGAGGCGAACGGATCCGCGTTTTCTTCGACCCGGGCTTGTTGCGACCGGTGAGCTCACCGACAGGATCGAGTTGGGGGACGTCAAACGAATCATCCTCCTCGTTGGAAATGATGATTTCCTTTGAGTTACCTTTCCCCCTACCTTTCCCGTTGTTCGAGCTGGATGCCTTGGCTTCACCCTTGCCCGTTGACTGGTCGCCCATCTCCTGGTCGTTGGCGGCATCAACTTCCATCGCGGTTGACGGTTCTGATGCGTCCTCCTCGAGCTGCGCCTTCCTCTTCCCCTTCCTCTTGCTTTTCGGTTTGGGTCTAGACCGCGTTGTGCCCTGGGGAACAGCGACCTGGTCGTCGGGGATGGAAATTAGTTCGTCGTCGTCGTCAGGGATGTCTTGCGCGTCAAACATATCCGCTACGATAACAGTTAGCACAGAGTAGATGGTGTGGGACGGGACTTACTGAAGACTTTGTCTGTACCAATAAATGCTGCGTGCAGTTCCCCTTTGTCAAACGACATGTTGTTTAGGAAAACATCGGGGGTGCCAAGAGCGATGAGACGGTAGATGTGGACCTGTTTTTGCTGCGGGTAGCGAAATATACGCCCCCGCAGCTGCTCGTCATCGAGGGCTGACCACGTAGTATCCTAAGAGCAGTCAACCAATGAATAGGACAGGGAAGCAGACTCGAATGACTAACCACGATGATCATGATGTTCGCGCAAGCAAGGTTGAGCCCTACGAGTCCGACGTTGGAGAGGATCAACACGCGAGGTCCCTTTTCCTGTGTCGATGTGCGGAACGCGTTGATGGCCTCGGTGCGTTTCTTCGAGGTCATCGCACCATTGAGTTCGGCGACCAGGATACCATAGAGCTGGAATACCTATTCCCCATGTCAGTAAAGTTGTGTAAACAATGATACGACTCACATCGAGAATGGCTCCGTTAGAAGAGGGGAATGCCGAGTAGACGACGATGCGATCACATTCAGGATATTCGTCCTTGTCGGGGCCGTGTTCCGGATTCGGCCCGATGGTCTTACCGTCGTCTTGCATTTTCACCGGTTCAGCACCATCCGAATCAAGATGGTGCTTGACGACTTGCGCGAGGACGTCGAGCTTGACGGTTTTTTCGGGGCTATCTTGCCAGGCTTGAAGCGAATCGGGTGCAGTCCAGTGTGCGCCATCGTACTTGGGGTTCAAGCGAGGATGGAGCATTGAGCGACGAAATTCAATATAAAAATGCTATTAAGACAACCATTAATTAGCATACTGAATAAGACAATAAAATTGAGAGGATGACACGAGATCGAGCGTGCGCTCGCCGTCCTGGAAGGCGCGCGCGTGGACGGGCATTGGGTCACGTGCAACCAGCCCAGGATCCGGCCGCGCCGTCTTGGACGGCGTGCGCGTCGACATGCTGCCGCGATCACGTGAGACGAGAACGACAGCGCGCTCGCCGTCCAGGAAGGCGCGGGGCAACAAGGATCGTCGGGCCATGGACTCTTGATGTGCATAGCACGGCAATTCATAGAGACAACAGAAATGCAACCTACTTTGCGAGTGTCCGCGGCTGCCGCCATCGGGTTGTCCTTGATGATTTCCTTGGCGAAGTTGCGCAGGTTGTCCATCTCCCAATCGTACATGCGGAGCTTAAGGAAATGCTCGATGTAAGGCCTCATCCCAAAGAGCTTCTGATTGCGATAATCCAGGGAGTCGATGGTTCGCCGAATGACGTGCTTCGCGAAGTGATCACGCATCACCTTCATCCATGTTCGCATAGCGGGCGCGAATTCTAAATTCGGTGTAGCTTTGTTGACCTTGCCAATCAGTGTCCCACGAAGCTCATTGCCTTCAGCGCCTGCGTCGCGGATGGTCTTCGCGTCACGTCGACTGGCAGCGTTGAGCTCCCGGTTCATCTTCTGCAGTTCTTCGGGCTTGTCGAATCCACGGACACCTAGGAGGTCACCCATTATCCATAGATCCTGTGCCGACCATTAGTTGTACTTCGTGAACATGTACATTACACGGACCTGGGCCTTCGTCGTCACTGGTGTGGCCGTTAGCGCGACCAACGCAACCGCCTTCTTCCTCAGCTCCCGGCAGGCGACATGAACCATGTTGTACTTCCGTCCGCCGTGGGCCTCGTCCATGAACATGAAGCCAAACTTCTTACCGTACACAGTGATCTTGCAACTGCGCTCGTACTGCGAAAGTTTTATCCCTTTGCCGATGTCGTTCTTCTGACCGGGTCTGAAGCAGCGAGAAGCATCGTCCTGAATGGCCTGGTAACGTCGAGTGAGTTTGCACGATCAGAACGTGTAGGGAACATACCGTGTATGTTGCGAGTATGAGGCGCTGCGACTGACTTTGATGACTCTTCGCGAACAGCTCTTCCCACCAACTCGATCGGCCCTCCACTCGCCCTGTGTACGGGAAGAGATCAAATGACGCGGGTTTGAGATACCTCTTGATCTCCCGTTCCCATTGATCCTTGAGGTTTACGGGACATAAGATAATGTGGGGTACATCCGGGATCACGCCGTCCGAAGAGCTGAAACGCCGTTTAGCTGTCCAATAAAATCAATAAAAATACAGACCATGTCAGGATCGAGGTGAATGTGAGGACTCACCGAAATAACCGGGATAATCCCCCTTTTTGGCATAGTGGGCACGATAATACGCGAGACATGCGATGGCACCGATCACCTGCATCGTCTTACCGAGTCCAACGCCGTCCATGAGTAGTGTTGCCTTACCCTCGAAAGCGTGCTCCAGCATCCGAAATATCCCGACCAACTGGTGCCATCGCGGCCTCAATGGTACACGACCCTTGTCTGCATCGTTCAGCCAAGACTGCCCTTCGTTGCTCCAAGGGTCGATGAGTGTGTTGGGATCGGTCCATTCCTGGAAGAAAGGCAGTCGTTCGTCAGCCAATCCTAGTAAAGTCCATAGTTCCTTTTCGGTCTTCCCGGCCAGTGCCTCGACACCTTCCTTCCAGTCCGAGATATCGATTGGGTCGTCGACGCTCAACTCCACCGCTTCCTCCGTGTCCGATTGGATGTTCTCGAGTGTCGCCTGAATCAACGAGGTGATCTCCCTGATTTCGGCCTCGCTCGCGAGTTGTCCGAGTGCATCTCGAATAGATTTAGACAGTTCTGTAGTTGTTGTTAGTATGCTATCGTCGAAAAGAATACATCTTGACTTACTGAGGGCCGCCTCGCTCGACGTGTCTTTCCTCACTGACGCTAGCATGCCGTCCAACTCCGTCTTCCAGGCCTCGAGCAGCTTTTGCGTGTCGGTGTCATTGTACTTGGCGAGTAGGGTAGTCACCTTCCGGATGGATCGCACCAACTCAATGATTTCAGCGGCTTTCGGGTGATACCCTTCCGCCTTCAATTCTGTAAATTGGTAAGTATCAGCTACACTGGAGGGAGCGAAAACTTACTCCCAAATCGCTCCTTGATTTCGCTCACGATCGAATCAATCGTCCTCACTTCCATGTTGACGGCCCTGCGGTACCGATTCCACGTAATCGCCAACAAGGTATTCGTGAATTTTGCGACGGATTTCTGGAGTGCTTTGCCTGTGGAGACAAAGCCTTGTTCGCCGAACAAGGCTTCGGCGACGTATAGTCGAGCGTCAGGGACTTGTGCGTCCTCGAGAGTAGGTAGCTAGAATACTGTGTAAACAACGAATACAATGAATAAACAGTTCTGACTTACAGTCCGTGTGTCGTGGTGAGCCATTACCTGGTAAGGATTCCTTTCGTGTTGAGTCAGGACATTGTCGATAACTTTGTTGACCGCAGTAGAAAGCTTGGTGTCCTTGACAAACTGGGACCAAGCGCTGCGGCCTGCCGAGTCGTTGTCCGCCTTACGAGCGGCCGCGTACTTGTCCTGGTCCGATTCCGGGAGGGCCCAAAGGTTTTCAGCAAAAGTTTTGACCGTTTTTGCTACGCCGACCTTCCACGATGAGTAGTTCGGCGCTGGAGTTTCATCTGCCGCGTTGGAATCAACAAACCAAGGCAAACCGTATACCTTCGTAATGGCCTGCCATGGCGAGGTGTTCCACGGTAGTCCGTCCGTGTTGGAAAGGAGCAGAAGCGCTCCACTAAGAGTCGACGTGGGCATAATCACCCACTCAATGAAAATAGAACGTTGATGTTGATTGGAGTGTGTTTCGGGAGGTGTCGTGGCGTCGGTCGAGGTAGTCAGAGCATTTTGGCATTAAGAGCGTTGGCAACCGAGATTACCGACGCCTACGCGAATACATCCCGATCAATCTAGATCATCAAAGGTGCGTACCTATACTTCCTCAGCGACCCTGGGCTCGTGCTTTTAATCCCTGTTGTTAGTGCTGGTCAATTGAATTCACTGCATTCGACCCACTTCGTGTGAGTGAAATTTGAGGCTGGAGCCTACTTGTCCTCGCCCTCTCGTGACATTTTGCGTTGTCACAGTTGATTTGATCGCTGTCATGTGAGTTTAAAAGAGAATGGAATTGAGCAAAGACTGACTTGTCGTCCACGGCTGAGCGGAGGGTCGTGGAATTAGTGGTAACATGACCATTCCCCCGCGAGCCTAGGAATGTATGAAGCCGTTATGGAAGTAAAATTGCATTGACGGTACATCGTTTGCTGGTAAGGTATCTTATGTACGTAGGGACGGTTCAGGCTGACGCTCATGGCCGTCAACGTGTGATGAACGTAACACGGTAGGCACCCAACACCTCGCCGTCCTGGACGGCACGCGCGCACTGGCCCCAAAAGGAGCACGTGCTCGCCTACCAAACTCAGAACCGAGGCGGCAGGCAGGCACGCGTCGTTCGCCGTCCTGGACGGCACGCTGGTGATGCCTGCCAACTGCCACGTCATGGCCTCACCACGCTCGGCTCTCCCAGGCCAGGCGAATCACCTATGTACGTATAGGTGATGGCCCAGCCAGCTTGCCGTCCTGGACGGCGCGCGTGCGTTGATCACACAATTCGAAGAAAATAATAGAAATAGATGATTGTTTTCGAGGTGCCCACTACGAAGAACTTGGCAACCGCAAGGTATAACAAATACGGGCTCGGCAACGAAATCTCATATTGGCGAAAAATAAACATAGAGATCAACGATGACAAGTACGAGGACGCTGTATCCGGGAACAGCATTCAACCTTCAACGTTTAACGTCGGAGTGGATGCGGTAGGCCGCCGTGGATGCCGTTTCGAGCACTGCGTCGAGAAGAGAGGGGGTAGTCGTTGAGCGGACTCAAGCAAGGATCGCAGATATCGCCGCCGTGCTTGCAACCTTTTGAGCAAACGCCTACGACGGGTAGAGAATCGTGTACGTTGAGTGCTTTCACTTCTTCTGAACCCTCTTCGTTGTCCTCACCGTTTGCAGATTCATTCACGTCTGCATCGTCGATGTCGGCGTCCATCGTGCTCGATCCACCTCTGACCTCTTCTTCACACTCATCAAAATCCTCATCTTTCTGCTTGCGTACTTTTGCCTCCAACACGGCATTTACTTTCAATTCAGAGGAAGCGAGAAAAAGTGAATGCGGTAGCGTACCAGTGTTTGGCGAAACCCCGCCAGGGTTCGTCGTTTCAGGCTCGACCCGCATTATGCGTGCAGCGACGGTACCAACCATCGGTGCGTTCGAGGAGACCTGGGTAGAAGATATAAGCGAAATAAATGAAATTTTAAACATACCTTGGAGCGAGGCGTGAGGCCATGGAAACACGAGGAGGGTCGAGGAGTTTGTGGAAAGCGTGTGGGGTCCAGAGTACGATCATGATATTGCCGTTGCACGAGGCAGGTACGGAACGAAATGGATTTCCATCAAACTGGGCAGCATCGCGGTTAGTTCTGGAGAATGCTCGATGAGGGAGGCGCAGGGATGGATTACCGTTCCGTGCTTCGTGTCTGAATCCGGCGTGCAAGGAAGGACTGTTGAATTGTTAATAACTAAGGGGACCTAGTGGTCTAAGAATGGGAATTAAAAACAAATGTGATATGTGAGGCAAGGGAGCTGGATGCCACTAGCTGACGATGGGCTTCGCAGCTCGCCGTCCTGGACGTCTCGCGGACGACGGTGCCCCAGCACGTGCCTCACACGTGAGGCTGCCAAAGTGGGACACGGTCGCTGTCTGGCTCGCACTCTCGCACGTGAGCCATCCAGGACGGCAAGCGCGCGCACAAGCCCGCATTGAAAGTCACGTGACAGGAGCGTCGTGCACGCGCTTGCCGTCCAGGACGGCAAGCGCACGCACAAGCCCGCATTGAGAGTCACGTGACAGGAGCGTCGTGCACGCGCTTGCCGTCCAGGACGGCAAGCGCATGCACAAGCCCGCATTGAGAGGCACGTGACAGGAGCGTCGTGCACGCGCTTGCCGTCCAGGACGGCAAGCCAGCCAGCAGCACTCACATGCCCTCCTGCCAACTAGCCAAGGCTAAGCATGGTACATCACCATGTTCCACTTGTACTACATGTGTACTACATTGTATAGTGTTCTCAGTGAACATTTACTGTAAGACAAAACCCTTATGAATGGAATGCCCTCTGTACTTGGAACACATATTATGGAGCACATGGTAACATCAACATGGTGTTTCTGTGGTGGAGAGGCCTAAATATTAAACCCTAAATTAGGAGTGTTAAACCCTAGAATAGGATTTGAATGCACCCTAGCCAGCCCTAGAATGCCTCATAACGGTAGTAAATATTTATTTTGGTGCTAAAATGGGATTGGTTATATAATATGATTGGTTTCTGTGATTTATTTGGATTTATTGACCGCGGGAATTTTGGTTCTATGCTCAGCAACATGGGTAAACATATGGTCAGAGTCTAGAAATAAAGCGTAGTAAAAGTGTACCAAATGTCTAGTATTGGCTAACGTCAACGTCTGACAAAATGTAGTCAAGGCTTAGGTCAGAGTCTACGAAAATAGTGTACCAAAAGCGTAGGGATTTGGTCACAGAAAGTGTACGAAAAGTGTAGGAAATGTACCAAAGTGTAGCCAAGTGTAGCCAAAAAAGCGTAGTAAAGCGTAGTAAAGCGTAGTGAAGCGTAGTAAAGCGTAGTGAGTGTAGAAAAAATGTACCAAGTGTAGCAAAGGGTGTAGGTCAGAGTCTACCAAAATAACGTAGTGAAAGTGTAGCATTTGGTCATAAAAAAGCGTAGTAAAGTGTAGGAAATGTACCAAAGTGTAGTCAAGTGTAGCAAAAAAAGCGTAGTAAAGCGTAGTCAGTGTAGCGAAAATGTACCAAGTGTAGTGAAAGGCTTAGGTCAGAGTCTACAGAAATAGCGTAGTGAAAGTGTAGGATTTGGTCCCCAAAAGGCATAATAAACTAATAATGGTAGTAGTTGTCAGTGGAAAGAAGTCTTGAAAAGTGTAGGAAAGGCTTAGGTCAGAGTCTACGAAAATAGTGTACCAAAACCGTAGGATTTGGTCACCAAAAGTGTAGGAAATGTACCAAAGTGCAGTCAAAGCATAGGCAAGTCTACCAAAAGTGTAGGATTTCTTAATAGAATTGCACAACCACGCGGTCATTTGAATGCTTACATAAGCAGAAATGCGCTGGTGCACAGTGGCCGCCCCAGGACGGCCACTCCGCATGTGCATCTGGCAATCATGTGACTTAAATCACTACTCTGTATTTGGCCATATCTTACCCATTTCTTGATGGATTTATGTGAGTAAGGGATCATTTGCATGCTTACAATGCTCTGGTGTGCAATGGCTATCCCAGGATGGCCACACACATCGTGTGACTATTACACCTGTCGTGCATAGAGGTTGTATAGATGTAAGATATCACACAGATTATTGTAAACTAGATACACAAACTAGCACTCATATTACAATAGAACTTCAACTGTAAATTCCTCATCCTCATCCTCATCCTCCTCTCTTTGTAAAACAGGAATTGAAGTTTGAGGACAGTCTTTGACTTGCTCTAATATAACAGAATGATGACTGCGAGGTTGTTGGATCACTGCAGACCTGTTATGGTCCCTATCCTGGTGGCCTTCATTAACTAACTATGTATATTATTGTACTAATGTAATACCTTATATACCATCTGACCATCTGTCCAGGGCCCTAGATGGCAACTCATATGGATAGAACCATCAGAAATGTTCTTAATGGTGAATTTGATGAAACATATCTACTCATTCACTTCTCCTTAAAGCTGGTGTATAAAATGGACATTACCACCAAATCACGTCAAACCTTTTGGAGGTGCTTTGTAAGCATCCTAACTACAGGATTACGTCATATCCAACCCCCAAAAATGGTTTAGAGTTTTAATATTTATCTCCCAGATGAGTATATAATGTGTGATTTACATGGTCCGCCTCACCTGCACATTTCCTGTCCCTTTGCAAATGTGCCCTCCACACACATCTATTATTTCCTGCTCGAATGCCCTTTGCATTCTCAATACATCAAATTACAC
>JBBPQL010000866.1:0-15949 GCA_038092515.1 Boletus subparvulus | reverse complement strand
GACCGGTCTTAGCAACTAATAGGGAGTTCGGAGTGAATGGATAACAGTAAGGCAGTCGGGTGAAAGGTAAAAGAGGTGAAATATAAGCACAGAGACGTACGAGTCTCTACACCGTGCCACTATCAGGTATGCTGACCTCGAAGAAGCGGAAGGTTGGGAGCTTCTAGATGAGGTTACTGCTAACCCACCAGACTGGGCGAACTTCGCTTGGGCAGTCAAGAAGTTGTACCCCAGTTGTGAAGGCGCCAACCGATACTGTTGGGCCGGTATCCAATATTTGGTCCAGGAGTTTCAGGCCAAACTGATGCGCACCTTAGAAGACCTCAGTGAATATCAGTGCAAGTTTCTGAAGATTTTTCAGATCCTCATCAACAGCCATAAACTCTCGGACTTAGACCGAGATGCATTGTTCCTATCCGGTCTGCCAGCCGACCTTGAGACTCAAGTCTGCCAATGCCTGCTCATCACCAAATCCACTCATCATCCTTCCGACCCATATCCTATCGCCGACATCATTGAGGCTACTCAATTTCTCCTTACCGGTTCTGCCCTTCGTCCTCTTCTAGCTGCACCAGCTGCCAGCATGCCTACTGCCCACCCATACTCCCTGGCATGGGTGGCACCAGTTCCCACCCCGGTTGCTCCATGAACCGCTACACCTACCGCTGCTTCGGTCGTCAAGCAAGAGCAGATCAACCTCCAACGTACCACCTGTCGGGACTGCGCATTCTACACCAATCCCTCCCATTTTATGGGGAGTTGCCCCCTTGTAGAAGGCTATATCCAGGCTGGGAAGGCCAGCTGAGGTACTGATGGTCGTCTGTACCTTCTGGATGGCTGACACATTCCATGCGTTCAGGGCACTCATTGCCTCTGCAAATGCTTAGACTGGCTACCTGCCTTGGTGCCAGCGCCCTCTTCCTCTGTTGTCACTTCTGGCATATTCTCAGTCACCAACTCAACTACCAATGCAGTTTTAGACATTGAACCTTCGGTCTTCATGGCTCCTGTTGATCAGGACTCAGACAAAGAGTCGGACCCTGCTTTTGCTGATCCTGATTTTCAGGCATACATCACCAATGCTTGGGCCACTTTCCAGGCAGATAGGAAGGACAAAGGGAAGCAAGTTCAATTCAATGGCATTGAGGTGCTGGCTCGAAAGACCGGTCACCCAGGCCCTTGGGCTGCATCAGTAGCTGAGGAAGTCATCTCACTGGCAATTGAGGCCATGCGGTCTAAGTCGGCGACTCCTCCAAAAGTTCCTGCTCCAGTAGCAAACAGACCCCTCTCTTCAATGCAACCATCTACCTCTAATCTGTTCCGAACTGATTCCGCTAACACCTCCTCCTTCAACCCCCAAGGACAATTTAGATATTCATTCCCTCTCGAAGACGAGACCACTCTGAAGCACCTCTTAGATCAAGTTCTCACAACCACTGTGCTGGTTCCGGTTCAAGAGCTCATCACAGTGGCTCCCGAGGTCCGCAAGCAACTCAAGGACTTATCAATGGCAAAGCATATCCCTGTCTCCACTAACACTGTACAGGTCAATGAGCTTGCTGGACGAGACCCCGGTGAGGTTGACTGAGCCTTCACTGACCGCGTGCACTGAAGTGACGATGGACTAATCATGGCGCACCACTCAGTGCTGCTTCGGTCTCTTGAAGCCAAGCTTGTCGGAACTGGTTGGTCTATCCTTGGAGTCCTTGACTCGGGCTCTGAGATAGTCGCCATGCCCAAGCGGGTGTGGGAAGACCTCGGTCTACTGGTTTGGTCCGACCATGTAATGACAATGTCTAACGCCAACACCAGTACCGAGTCTACCCTCGGCATTGTTGAAAATCTCCGCCTGGACTTCGGTGCCAGTGAGATTTGCTTACAGGTGCAGGTAGTCCTGAGAGCTAATTTTGACTTATTGCTCGGATGACCCTTCCATTGTTTACTCAGTGCTTCTACTGAAGACTTTCTGGATGGCTCTCAGACAATCACACTTCGTGACCCCAACTCGGGAAAGGTGTACAAGTTACCCACTTGAGCTTGGAACAAAGGATGTCCGCATTGCTGGTGCAGACTATTCTGTTCTAGCCACCAGTCTGTCATTGAAATGGGTTTTTAGACATCGATGATCCACTGAAAGGTCAGGGAGAGCCCCATTTGAACTATTCTCCCACCTCATCCACTTCTTTTTCTGTTTTGGCATCGTTAGACCAGGGGCTGCTCTCGGCCCCGAACCTATCTCACTATGCGCCATCCTCGGCATATCCATTTCTCTCTTCTACTCAATCAGTTCTCTCTCCATCTCATGTTTCTGCCCTTCTCAATACCTATTCCTTCGATTTTACTTCTCACTCACTCGATTACAAGCCCATAGCCAAAAAGGTCCGGCTGGTACTAGCTCCTCTCGAGGAGGAGTACCGTGTACTCTGCCGGTTACCTGATGACCCTCTGGCTGGTCTTATGTATGTACATATAACCTTACCAACTAACCTTCGTCCCGGACAAAGATTTATATAGGAATGCGCCGATGCGCTTGACCTCGACCTGGCCCAATGGCTGTGGCCCGAAGAGGTCAAGCTAGTCTGGTGGATGGTTCTCAATCATGAGACCGCTTTTGCATGGACTGCTACTGAGCACAGCCAATTAGATGATCGGTACTTCCCACCAGTCAAGATACCTACCGTCCCCCATACACCATGGATACTCTGAAACATTCCTATTCCACCTTCGTCCTGGGATCAAGCCATACAGATTATCAAAGACCATATCACCTCTGGTGTGTATGAACCATCCGCCGCAGCTTACTGGTCATGCTGGTTCTGCATGCTCAAACAGGATGGTAAGATGCTTTGGCTTGTGCATGACCTTCAGCCCCTCAATGCTGTCACCATTCAGGATTCTTCGGTCCCTCCCTTCGTAGAGCACCTAGCCAAATTGTTCAGTGGGTATGCGGTCTATGGCATGATGGACTTATTCACTGGATATGACCAATGTCCGTTACACATGGACTCTCGAGATATGACTACGTTTAATAGTCCGCTCGGACCGCATCGTCTTACTACTCTACCAATGGGACATACTAACGCTGTCCAGATTTACCAGGCCGACATGGCATTCATTCTCCAGGACGAGATACCACACCATACCATGCCGTTCATCGATGACCTGCCGGTGAAGTCCAAGACGTCCCAGTACCAAAGACCGGACGGCTCATACGAGACGATACCGGAGAACCCAGGCATCAGGTTATTTATCTGGAAACATCTCACCATCGTCCACAGAATCCTCCAACGCCTCCAAAACGTTAACGCAACCGTTTCAGCTGAGAAATTCGTCCTTGCCGCTCTGGACGCCACCATTGTTGGTCACAAGTGCACCTCCGAAGGTCAGGTTCTGCATGAGGCTAAAATCCAGAAGATTAGGGATTGGCCGGAATGTGAGAATCTTACGCAAGTTCACAGGTTCTTAGGGACCTGCGGCGTGCTTCAGATTTTTATTCAAAATTTCGCTGCGATCACTAGACTGCTAGTTGGACTGATGTGGAAGGGTATCCCCTTTGAGTGGGGTGAGGCCCAGCGCACCACAATGATTCGTCTGAAGGACAAAATCATTCAGTCTCCGGCGCTCCGGCGCTTGGACTACAAGTCCGGCTGAGAGGTTGTACTTGCTGTAGACACCTCGGTCATCGCAGTCGGCTTCATTCTGTCACAGGAAGGGGAGGATGGCAAGTGCTATCCGAACCACTTTGGCTCTATCAGCCTCATGAGTGTAGAAAGCTGGTATTCCCAGGCTAAGCTCGAGCTGTACAGACTGTTCCGCTCTCTCCGAGCAGTCCAGGTAATCATCTTTGGAGTCACTAACCTTGTTGTAGAAATGAATGCCAAATACGTCAAAGGCATGATTAACAACCCTGATCTGCAGCCGAACACAACCATCAATTGGTGGATCGCTGGTATACTATTATTTCATTTTGAACTTCGTCACATTTCTGCAGACCAACACACCGGTCCTGACAGACTATTGTGTTGGCCACCCTCAGATGATTTCAAGGATTGGTTGGACAATTCTTACTCTTTTTGTGTTACCTTACTCAATGATCGGTTATTGCCTTCTTCTACCATGCCATGCTCCACTCATTTGGGGTTTCATTCCCCTTGCCTACCACCCTCTGTCCCCTCGGTGTCGGGTCGCTTCCTCCTTTTACCTATTCCTCCGCTGATCTTTGTTCAGTCATTTTCTTTTGTCCTTCACTCCTCTGTTTCTGAGCCTGTTGCTGAGCTGGACTCTCCCACTATACCTCGGTCTACCAGGGCCATCACTAGAGAAGCCTGGATTCGCTTGATCCAAGGCTTTCTTGAGACTCGTGCTCAACTGGCTGACCTTTCTGACACAGAGTTTCACTCGTTTGTCAACTCAGCGATGAAATTCTTTCTCCTCCATGGCAGCCTGTGGCACCGAGAACTGCACGGTCGCCCCCAGTTGGTAGTACCCGAACACTGGCGCTTCAGACTAATCAAGGAGGCTCATGATGACCTCAGGCACAAAGGTGTCTTTATAGTCCAGACCTGGCTTCTGCTCCGCTTCTGGTGGCTGATGCTGGTCAAAGACATCAAGTGGTTCGTCCAAACCTGTCATGAGTGCCAAATTCGCCAGACTCGTCGATTACATATCCCTCCTACTGTGCCGGTCATCAGTGGCTTGTTTCGCAAGGTCCACCTAGACATGATGGTGATGCCTCGGTCTGCTGGTTATCGGTATATTGTTCAAGCTCACTGTGCATTGACCACTTACCCTGAGTGGCGGATGTTGTGTTCCGAGAATGCCTCCGCCCTTGCTTCCTTTATTTTTGAAGATATTCTCTGTTGTTGGGGTGCTTTGGCCGAGATTGTCACTGACAACAGCCCAGCCTTTGTTCAGGCTCTCGATGTCCTCGCTGACCAATACAATATTCTGCATATATGCATCTCCCCCTATAACTCCCAGGCTAACGTGTGGTCGAGCGGTGTTACCTTGATGTCCAGGAGGCCATCATCAAAAGCACCCCAGGGGGGGAGTTCTGCTGGCATACCACCGCTCACTCGGTCTTTTGGGCCAAGTATGTGACTGTGCTTCAGTCTACTGGTTTGTCCCCATATTTTATGGTTCACAGCATCGAGCCATTGTTTCCTTTTGATCTTGCCGAAGCAACATTTCTTGTTCCTCCCCCAGATACTGAACCCCTCTCCTCATCTGGACTGATCGCTTGGAGAGCCCATGAGCTCCAAAAGCATCAGGAGAACCTGGAGTCAATCCGTGAGCATGTCCTAAAGGCTCGGTTTGAGTCTTTCAAGCACTTCGAGGCAGCTTTCAAGAACCGGATCAAGGACTTTGACTTTTGGGCAGGCAGCCTGGTCTTAGTCCGAAATACCCGAATCAAGAAGGAGCTCGACTGAAAAACGAAGCCTCGGTACTTAGGTCCTATGGTGGTCCTTCGCTGGACTACCGCCTACTGGTGGAGTTGGATAGAGCGGTATCCAGATTATGCTATGCTACCTTTCAGCTTATCCCCTACTATCCTCACTTTTCATCTGTTATTCATATCACTGAGCTCACAGATATGGATGATGAAAACCTGGATAAGCTGGCAGGAGAAGATGTGGAAGAGCCCAATGAAGAAGACTGAGACTCTTATGAGTCAGACTAGTCTGGGCATATGTCACCGAAGACCGACACTCATAATTTTTCCTCATCATACTATACATAATCTCTGTTCCACCCCGGGATTAGACTGGTGACTCTCATCTACCTCCTGTATCTCTCACTAAAAAACTGTCATCACAGACAGTCCACGTCCCCTCTACTATATACTGAAAGCCAGACATCAAAATATCCCGTTTCTCCCTCTCATCTCCTACTCTATATGTCTCTCTGAAAACCCATACCGAGCACCTTCCCTTTCTAACATGTGACAGGACACACACCTGTTTATATCTCATAGACCGAACATACTGAACACCGACACTTAGACCGAACGAAGACTGGAAGGCATAGAAGCGGAAAGAAGACTGAGGAACACAAGATGGGCGGTACCCCACACACTGGACGTTGATTTCGTTTAACCTTGCCCTTTCAACCCCCTTTTTTTACAATGTTTCATCCCTTATTCCTTATTTCTCTCTCTTTTCTTTTTCGCACCAATATACCGAAACCCAATTTATTCAAGCATATATTACATATTTTTTTCACTCAGACTAGCAGAGGATGGAGGGGAGGAAGCTACCTACAAGTCCATGTCCTTGAGGGCCTCCACTATTTCACTCACCTCTGACATAACCACCGCATGCTCGACCTCCAACTCCTTCACCTTCGCCCGGATCTGGAAGAGCTGGGAGTGGAGGTGGTTGAGATGGCATCCCGGGTCTTCCTCGCCTCTGACTTGCCACCGGTCTTCTTTGGCACTGCGCATGCCTTGCCCTTCAATTGGGCCGGGGTCATCTCCCCCTCGTCCCTGCTCTCTTTGTCAACCTCAATGGGCGAGGTAGCCCTTTTGCTGGGGCCAGCCTTGGCCTTGGCTGAACTGTCCTTCCACCTGTCGAACTGGTGAGTCAGGGAAGGGAAGACCAAGTGGGTCGACTTACTTTTTGTTGTCTCAACAATGACCACTGCCGCTGCCGCCGAGCTCCCCACTGCTTCAGTGGGCTTCCTCTGCCCGTGCTGCCCTTGCACCAAGCTGCGCTGCAGCTTGGCCGACTTGCATCGGGTGCAAGCCACGCCGGTCCCATATGCGCACTCGGCCGCAACCCCTGCCTCCTTGCAGGCATCGCATGCACCTTTGGTGCCAACCAGTCGTACCACCGGCATCGAGACTTTCTGCTTGACGGTGGTGGACTTGGCTGCCACGCCCTCCTCATCCTGTTCCCAAACCCTCTGGATGCCCATTAGCCTGGTTTGACAGACCGACAGCATCGCTACTCACCTTGTGTGCGGATGAGGCGACCGACACTGCCTCAGACGACGACCCCCCCCTTGTCTCCACAGTGGGTACCACTGCCTGCTCCACCTCCTCTACCTCCATTGCCAACGCCTGGGATGCCAGCCTCATCGCCGTCCTCTCCACCCATTTGGCCTGCGTGTGCTTGGCCTCTGCGACCACGACCACAAATTGGTCATCGATGTTGGTGTCAATGCCGAGTTTGTCGGCCTCGTGTCGGTGTCTCTCCCAAGTGTCCTACCCAAACTTTGCATCAGTTACCACTATCATCGAATACGAGCGGCTTACCATTGCCTTCAAGTTGCTGAACACCTCCACCCAGATCTCCTGGTCCTCCACCAGCTCGTCCTTATTGTCGGGTACCAACCTTGCGAGCCCTTCGAGCTGCTCGGTGGCTTGACGGAAACTGTGCCGGGTGTTGAGGCGCAGGAGGGAGCTGGCATCAGTCATAGTGTGGAACTTGTCGAGGTGGGATTGGAATTGGGACATGGTGGTAAGAGGGTGAGAAGTGAGGAAGAAAAAGGTGACACATGTCAGACTATATACCCAGTCACACGCTTTCAGACTTCACTTTGTTCTCTTCTCGGCACAGATCCTTTTCTGACTGGGGACAGTCAGAAGCCAAGTCCCCGCGGATGTAGAGACCAGTACGTCTTTGTGCTTATATTCCACCCCTTTTACCTTTCACCCGACTGCCTTACTGTTATTCCTTTGCTCCAAACTCCTTTTTAATTGCTAAGACCGGTCTCGGTTTATACCAGACCATGCCAAGCACATCTGGACTACTCGGTTTACATTGTTAGTAAGTTACTGCTTCACTTTCTATCGGTACCATCGGTCTTTCTGGTGCTGAAAGGGTCCAGTTAGACATGACAGTCTCAGACCCAGTACCTGACCCCTTTTTTACTTGTTTCCTTTGGACTTGACAGCTATATCGAGTTTGACAGTCTTGGGTATACCCGGACTACAAAGCCTTGTACTTAGGAATTGAAACACACTTTTGGTTGGATTCACAAACTGTTCGAACCACTCATCCCTTGTACCATTCACTGTCTACTGCACCGTTCACCATCACCATCACCAAACTGCTCTCGCTCCCTTTGTCTTGTGCACCTCGGACTTCTGGTCTCGTGCTCCAGTCACCCCCGGACTATCCTCTGCACTTTATCCTTCAGCCTTGGACTTCCTTCCGACTCCTCCCTTACCTTGAGTCCCTTTAGGGGTGAAGTATCTCACCTCCCCTCTTCCCTTTGATGGCCCAGGGCAAGTGTGTCTTACACCCTTAGTCCTCCAAGCCATTCTATTATCTTTACACCATGTCCTTCCTTCGGTAATCTCTGATATGGCTATCCCCACCATTGAAACCTGCCTAAAAGCTCTCTCCGCTGCTCACACTGCTCATGAACTAGCCCGACAAGTCATGGCTGCTCAAACTTGTTGTTCCTTTACCCCATTCAAACTAGGAGACAAGGTATGGCTCAAGGCAAGAAACCTAAAACATCCATTTCCAATCCAAAGTTCACCCCAAAACAAGAAGGACCCTTCACCATTGCCAAAGTCCTATCTCCTATTGTTTATCCACTCTGCTTACCAAATACTTGGAAAATTCACCCAGTCTTCCATGCTTCCCTTCTCACTCTGTACAAAGAGAACACCATTCATGGAAAGAACTTCCCTGTGCCACCTCCTGATCTTATCAATGGAGAAGAGGAATACAAAATTGAGAAGGTCATCCGACACTGCGGATCTCCGGCCTCCCACTCCTTCCTGATCCGATGGAAGGGATATTCGGCTGAAGAAGACTCCTGGGTCCCTGAACAGGACCTGAAACATGCCAAGACTGCCCTTTCATCATATAAAAAGCTCCACCCCTCCATCTTCCTCTCTCCATCCTCCTCATACTAAACCACCAAACATGTTTCTCAATGTGTCCACCATTTCTACTGTGTCCTCTCTCTCCCAGATTCCTTCTTCTTCTTCTGGCCATTCTACTCCTTCCTCTACCAAGTCTAATGCTGGTTGGGGATCTCCAGATGTCGCTGGCATCCCTACTCCTCCTATTGATTGCCTGGAACCCTCAATGATCTCTCACACAAACCCTTCTCCTATTCTCTCCGTCAACATCCCCCTCCACGCTCACTGCCTCCGTGAAGGCACTCTTAAAGAAAACGAACGCGATGCTTTACATTCCCTCCTCTACTCCCTTCACATTCACCACACCCTTGAATCCCATCTTGATACCAACTTCCCACTCTGGAGTGTCACCTGGATCTACCTTCAGAATCAGCGATTGAAAACCCTCCTAGACCTAGCCTCCTCTCCCAGCAGCATCGGCCATCGCTGTAACACCCTCTGTATTATCCAGCAGACTATTCAGGAGGATCTATTCTCCATCTTTCATCAGCTCCAGATGCCCGAGTTTGTTACTGACATGGAGAGATACATCAAAGAGATGACCACTGTGACTAACCTGCAGATTTCCCCTTCCGCCTTGTCCCCCCCCCTTTCTGCTGCCATCAAGATGGCAATTCAACATGCAGAATTAGGGCATGAAGTCCAAACCTCTGGCACCTTACACGGTATACCCATTGATGCCCCCCTTCCTTGCACCCACCCTTGGTACCAGGAAGCTTGCTTCAAATGTCATCACTTGGGGCATATCCGTGCCAACTGCCAGTGGTACATCTGCCTGGTTTGTAAAATTAACCAGCCAGGTCATCCACAACATCACTGCCTCAATCACTGCATCTCTCATCCTTCTTCCTTGTCATTGTCATTGTCTTCCTCTCACCCTCGCTCCATTCCTCCTCCCTGCCGTCATTCTCATGCCCCCTCTTTCCCTAGGTCTCCTTCCCCAGTCGAAGATTTCAACTACGATGATGTAGCCATTTCCAACATGACCAGTTCTCCTGTTGGTTACTACATATTTTTCTGACTAGTCCCATTCATATGTTATCCTTCTCCAGAGTTCCAGGTTTAACTGGGGGGGTAATGTTACAATTCATCCTTTTCTCTTGTCCTTATTGCCTATCTCTCATTTGTGACTTCTTACCATTCCTTCAGAATGCCCTCTGCCTAAACATAGCTTTCTTCTTATGTGCTGTGCATGATACCATTCTCCTGTTTCTACTTACTATCTATGGACATCCTTTTCTCTCATGCATATCCATACGCAGCCTCCTTCCTCTTTTAAATGCATAGCCAACCCTCCCTTTATGTCCACCTTGGCTATTGTACCATGAGCACAGCTTGGTCTGTGCATCAAGTCCTTTCCTATTTAAACCTGATGATAACTCCTGTAGTAGTTAACTTTGACCTACTCAATCTTACCTTGCAATCCTTGGGATCCCTCTAAAGTCTTCATGCTACTTCTGAGTGCGCACTCCTTGTCTCTCTGCTGTGAATTCCCTAAGTAGCCATTGCTACCAGGAGTTGTTGTGGAAGTCCCATAACCCCATTGTCCTCAAAGAAGTCCTTCAGGAACCTTCATCTCTGTGAATCTTTGAGTCTATGTCTGCCCCTACCTGGGTCAGCTGTAACACTAACAATGAGGACCAAATAGTCCAAATGTGCTCAGCATGGTCCAGTATGAACCGAGACTGGTCTTAGCAACTGAAAGGAGTTTGGAGCGAAAAGATGAAGGTAAGGCAGTCAGGTGAAAGGCATAAAGGGGAGAAAATATAAGCACAGAGACATACTGGTCCCTACAGCAACTTGCTGGTGAGGGGTGATCAGATGTTATTCATGATAGCAGACAAAGAAAGAGATACAGGCAATGTGACTACAATAAGTACATATTAGGTAAGCATCATAGCAAATGATTTACTCCCACATTAGCATTCCTGTTTAGTCTTACATCTTGCCATTTCACACTACTGCCACCTTGCAACTGTACAGTTCAACCATTATGTAACATTGTTGTAGTTCAAGTTGATGCATATCCTCACAACCTGACTTCCTCAGTGTTTCCTTTATTTGTGGTGACCACTGAGGTATGTTGGGTCTCTCATATCATGTAATAACTTGTCACTCATAATACCTAGTTCATTTTTGCACAGGTATTAATACAGTGTTCCTTTTATTTGTGGTGACTGCTGAGTTCATTCTCACACAGCTCGTACAATTTGGTGGAACATACACATAAGTATTTCTTTATTTTGATTACCTTCTTTTTCCATTCACTACTGTAGACCCACTCGTTTGAGGGGAGTGTTGGAATTTGTAGATGTTAACACTAGATGAGAGTCAACCCTCAGCAGTACGACGGAACGACTGATATTAGTCACCTAGATGAGAGTCAACTAGGTGACATGTAAGGTACGAGTATATAGATAGAATGACTCAAAACAAGTGCTTACCCCTCAGCGGTACAACGGAACAACTGAGGGGAGCAAACGAGTGAACACGAAATATATATACTAGTGTAAGTAAGGTTTGGAATACACACAAGGTCACACATTGTGCACGCCAACCTCGTGTGCCAACACTCCTCCTCGATGTGTGAACCATGATGTCTGGTGGAAGGAGAATGATAATGAAGATATAAACGAAGACGAAACAGTTTTCGGAGCCGAAAATATAAAAGTGAATCAAAGAATGATATGGAATGGAAAATTACTCCTCCTGGGACATGACTCCTCCTCACATGGAATCCTGGAGGCCCATATGCATGCAGAAATGGGTGAAGGTGCCACGAGGGAGCACTTTGGTAAACGCGTCAGCAATATTGTCTTTGGACGGTACTCGATGCAGGTAGAGCTGACCGTCAGAGACGCGTTCACGAAGAAATTTGTACTTGGTGTCGATATGTTTGAGTTTGGTGTGGAAAGCGGGATCAGTCGATATAGTGATTGCCCCATTGTTGTCACATAGCAGCGGAGATGCAGTGGGTTGATGGAAGTCGAGACCCATGAGAAGGTGATGAAGCCAAATGAGTTCCTGGGAGGCATCTGAAGTGGCAACATATTCAGCTTCACAGGTGGACAACGTGACGTGTTTCTGTTGATGTGAACTCCAAGATACCATACTGGAACCAAGAGAAAAGCAGAACCCGCTCATAGAACGACGGGTATCAGGACACGACGCGTAATCACTGTCGGTATAGCCGAGCATCCACACAACATGGTTGCCCCCAAGCACAAGTCGAAGGTCATGAGTACCCTTAAGGTATCGAATGACTCGTTTAGCGGCCTCCCAATGGGCTTTGCCGAAACAGTCCAGGAATCTACAGAGGTGATTGACTGCAAATATGATGTCCGGTCGAGTGCCAATTGACAGGTACATGAGGGAACCAATTAGCTCGTGATAGGGAAGGTGTGCGACAGCAGCATGTTCGTCATCAGTCTTGGGTGAATCCACCTTGGAAAGACAGAGGCCGGGTTCAAAAGGAGTGGATACGGGATAGGCATCAGATAGGCCGAATTGCGAGATGATATGGTCAATGAGGGCTACCTGCAACAGGGCAATGGTGTGGGCACCACAATCATGTTTGATTGCAATGCCGATATGAAAATGGGCAGGGGCTCCATCAGAAATCTGCCATTGAGTTTGTAATTGCTGTTTGAACATTGACAGTGCAAGTTTTGAGTTGCCAAGCATAAAGAAGTTGTTGACGTGTATGGCAACGACGACAATGCCATTAGAGTTGCGACGGTAGTAGATGCAATATTCGCAGTCAAGGCGAGTGAAGCCCCAGTCGACCAGCTGAGAATTGAGGGTTTTGTTCCACACCTGACTGCCCTATTTCATACCATAAAGACTGCGTTGGAGTTCCCAGACATGATCCTTGAAGCCAGGCTCGACAAATCCCTCCAGTTGCTCCATGTAGCATACCTCATTGGGGTCCAAGACACCATTGAGGAAGGCAGTCTTGATGTCAAGTTGTTTGATTTCCCAGTTGAGAGCAGCACCAATGTGAGCGAGGACATGGAAGGATTCCATGTGCGCTGTGGGGGATGTAGTTTTTGTATAATCCTGACTGTAGACTGCAGTATAACCCTGACAGACGTATCATGCCTTAAAATGGTGGGATTCCCATGTTCGTTGCATTTGAGTTTGAAAATGGGACGTCCACGCATGATATAGCATCCTGACAGGACAGAAGATTGAGGGACGGGTTTGTACACACCGAGGTCTTTGAGAGATTGAAACTCCTCCTGAAGAGCTTTTGTCCACTCTGTGGCATGGGGTGAAGCCATGGCCTCGTGATAAGTAGCTGGGTCTGTAAGATCAGAATCGGAGGCAGCACCAGCGAACCAAGAGTCATCATCATCACCGGGGGTTGTTGGAGGTTCACAGGGGTTGATAGCAGCAGTGGGAGGTTCGGGAGGCTCTAGGTGGCTATGGGCGGCAGCGATAGCAGCAAGGACGGCACACTGGATAGCCGGGATGTATGGCACACCAATGGCCACAGCCTTTTTCTTAGATGGGCGGGACACCCATGTGGAGCAGCAAGGGAGTGGAGAGGAGCCATTGACAGTGGGAGGTTGGGGTGACTCAGAAGGTGGGGGTGACGTGGGGGATTTGGGAATGCTGGCCAAAGGGGGTTGCATCGACATGGCTGGGGAGGGGGATTGGTGCGACTCGATGAATGACACATGAAACGAGGTGAAGACTTTGCCAGATGGACGATGGTAGCAGTGGTATGACTTTGAGTCAGGGGAGTACCCAATGAGAACACATTCAATGGAGCGATCAAAAATCTTAGGATTATGGTGGTTCTGAACAAGGACAAACACACAACATCCAATTTCACATAGGTGCGAGAGGTCAGGAAGGCAACCAAACCACCATTTGTATGGAGTGTGACCCTGCTGTGACTTGACAGGTGTGCGATTTGTGAGATAACATGCAGTGAGAATGAATTCATCCCAACGATTGACGGGGACACAAGCATAAGATCACATGGCATGAGCCTTACCCATAAGAGTGCGATGGACTCACTCAACATGGCCATTTTGCACGGAGGTGTGTGGCACAGTGAATTGGTGTTGAGTTCCATGTGAGAGAAACCAATCCCGCAAATCATGACACTTGAGTTCCCCATTGTCAGAATGGAGGATACCAACACACAATCCAGTCTCTGCTTCACGTGTGAGCTCCCAAGCTTGTAGAGTGGGAAAGGCTTCGGATTTGGCGCTAAGGGGAATCGACCAACAGTATGATGAGAAATCATCTATTATGTTCAAGACATATCGGTTTCCCGATGCAGACACATTGTCTGGGTGTTCCAGAAGGTCTACATGCACAATTTCCAGTTTCCTATCTGCTTGCACCCCCTCCCTAACTTTGGGTACACTGGATCGGGTCTGTTTCCCAAGAATACAGTGTTCACAAGAAGGGGGTGGAGGAGAAGAGGAAAGAGGCATACCAGTTGCAAGGGTCTGACAGGCTAAGTCGGCAACTGCGTGATAGTTCGCATGGCCAAGGCAATTGTGCCAAGTCTCCAGAGTGGGAGTGTGAGTGACCGTGAGAGCATGTGCGGCAGTGAACTGGCCACCCAAGACTGCATAGAGCCAACGAGCAGTGAGGGTTCCAGAGAGGATGTGTGCACCACTCGCAGACGTGACCCAGCAGTCAGAATTGGCAAAGTGTGCAACACACTTGAGAGATGACGTCAACGCTGAGATGGAGATAAGGTGAACAGTTGCACCCAGGATGAACAACACATTGTCTAGGGTGATGTGGATCCCCTTGGTGATGATGAGGCAAATTGACCTGATACTGATCGCTTGGACAGCAGTTCCCCCAACACTGTGGACAGCACGAGGGGCAACAGGACAAAGACGATAGAAGTCAGATTTGCAATTGCTGATATGGACAGAGGCCCCGGTATCAAGAAAGAATGGGATCACAGACGGATCAATGGTCGTTGGGGCATGCTGATTCGGCACCTTATAGGTAACAGCTGCAAGGTTGACAGGTTGTGAGTAACAACGCCAGTCAAGCAAGGTGAGGAGGGTGGACGTGTCGAGATATGTACATCACGTCATATTTGTCGGTGTCATATCCCGGGAGTGAGGACACAAGCTCTGGAGTCAAAATATCGGATGCTAAGCCTGCAAACTCCCTGGTAGGCTGAGCACACGTGGCACTAGGAGCATCCTGGAGAGCAAACACCGCATTGGTCTCGGGATTGATGAGATATGCCCGACCAGACTGGTCATATCGAATGTTGCCCAGTTTGCCAGTCATGACAGCACCAGGCTTGCCAGTAGTACACCTCTTCTCCGCCTTCTCATGCAGAACAGCTTCGCGTTGGCTGGCATGGCTGCCACCTTCGCTGAAGCATTCTGGCCACGTGTGACCGACACAATGCTCAGGGGAACATTTCAGGTTGGTGCAGCACTTGAGATGACCCGATTTGCCACAGACAGCACATGTAAGAGCTGCACGACCAGTTGTGGGCTTTGGAATGGAAGTGGCTGCAAGTACAAAAGTTCCAGAAGAGGTGGACTTCGAGTCAGCAAGTTGTTGTTCCATTTCGAGCCGTGTATGTGCCATGAGTGGGGTGTATGGGTCAGAGGCGGAGCTACGGACAATAGCATCAGTGATGTGGTCCCGCATGTGCGGTAGTTTGTCAGACAGTGCATTCATCATCATAATGAGGGTGAATGTGTCGGAGATAGGCATTCCCATAGCATATATGTGGCGAACCACCTTGGTTATCTCCAAGCTGACCTTCGCGAAGCGCTCAGTTTTGTGGTAACGGAGCTGGAGAAGCTTCTGAATCAGGGTGATTTGGGCGACAGGGCCAATTTGTTCATGACAATCACACAGGATCTTCCATGCGTGGAAAGCATTGGTTTGACCTTCAAGGAAGAGTTTTTCTTCAAGAGAACAGTGGCCACGCATAATCGCGACGATCGCCTCGTTGTTGGCATCCCATAAGTCCACACTGGCGGGGTCTGCAGCTTCAATAGGACGAGTGACCGATCCTAGGACGTATGCCCATGCATGCTTTGACAACAGATAGTCCTTGAA
>JBBPQL010000865.1:0-15949 GCA_038092515.1 Boletus subparvulus | reverse complement strand
ATTGAAAGCCTCCACCCAGGTGTGCTTTATGTGATAGTCTGGAGCTGGACGTTGACCACCTTGCGGTTCAGTTCAAGCTTCCGAGGTTTATCATTTACTGGGCGGTTTGCAATGTTCTCGAGCAGGGCGGTCGCGCCATGAATGCGATTATGTATCCCGGACAGATGCGGGGTGAACCGGCGTGGGACACGAAAACCTACGATGAGCGAGGGCAGTGGGCACTCGGTGGATAGTCCCGTAGGAGAGTGGTTATGTTCACGGGGTGCATCGATGTGCTTACGGCCACCCGGCGTAGGGACGACGTCGTACTCAGGTAAAGAGACCCGATCGTTGGCTGGACAGTGACTGTAATAGTAGACATTGGAAAACACGAGCGGAACTATGAAAGCGACCTTATCACCGCTCTTGAATCCCCTGATTGTTGCATAACTCGTATAGTTGTTGCTGCCCATTCTTTGAGAGTAATAATTATCCTCATCGACAACACGAAGGTCACACCACGATGGCGACAAGAAAACAGTGGGTGAATGTGCGTTGGAGTGAGGACAACTTCAAACAAGCGCCCACATATGATCAAGAATGTGTCATCGTGTGAACTGATGTACCGAGGTCGACGCCACCATACTAGCGGGTTTCCGGTCCCATGCGAATTACGACTCGTACAGGCTATTCGTGGATAGGTCCAATGTACAGCCCTGCAAGAACGAGGGTGTCGCGAATATGTTTTTCCACTTCCGGTATGAGGCGGCGGACGTGTCGCCAGCCGGGACGAGAATCAACCGCCTACTCGTCTGTTTTTCTGGACTGGCTGCCAACTGCTCAGCCTCTTGCCAAGCACGACTATGATTTGGCGGCGTCGCATCATGAATCATGGTCGTGGGGTTGGCGTGCTTGGCGTGTACCTCCTGTCACCATTCTCGAATAACTGTGCTGCTTCCAGTTCCAAATAGTTTCGACATCGACGGGTCGACCACCGCAGTGACGACAATAGTAAACGCGGAAGCGCTCACGGAAGGTGATTGTCGTGGCGTGTGACTTTGTAATTTAACCGGGAAACACGTGCATGCCAAGTCAGAGTGACGTACCTGGGGTAGATCGTCACCCCATCCTTCTTTCATCGCTGTGATATCTAGCCAAGTATGTTGTCCAAGGTACGGCCGGGACCAGCGAACGGTGAGTATGTGCGAGGGACAATCGAAACGACGATACTGACGAGAACACAAGAGTCGACTCGGAGGAGAATCTGGCCATTCTCCAGTAACCGTCACCAAAACGTAAAAACGATTGAAATTGACGGTGAAAGAAGCATACGTTCAGTCACGTTCCTCGTTGATGGGAGGCAGGTCTTGAGTGGTGGTGTGGATGGCAAGATTCGATGTTGGCGAGTGGAAGATGGCGAGGAAGTGGGGATGCCAATAGATGCGTGGTCTACTGTTTGCACCATCGCGGTGTCACGAGATGGAAAGTGGCTCGTGAGTGGGACAAACAGTGGCCGAGTGACGGTGTGGAATGCGGAGAGCCACAAGAAGGTGATCGAGTTGGCAGGACACGATGACTGGGTGCGTGCTGTGGACGTGTCCCCGGACGCGTCGAGAATTGCGACCGGATCGTATGACAAGACTGCCTGCGTCTGGTCGCTCTCCACTGGCGGGCGACTACTCGGCCCCTTGCAACACGACTGGTCCTTAGCTGCTGTCAAGTTTTCACCCGACGGACGCCTCATCGCTACTGCCACCTGGTGCCGAGCTTCCCTTCGGATCTACGACAATGAGAACGGTCACCTTCTCATTGACTTCCCAATCCAAGTCAGCTCGTCCGAAAATCAATCCCTTGCCTGGTCCAGTGATAGCAAACAGCTTTTCGCCTTATCTCGCGATGGGCACATTAACTGTCTCGACGCGTACCACGGGACGACGCTCTCCCAATGGCCCATTCACCGCAACGACAATTCCAGGTGCATCGCCCTGACAAGCGACTGTCAATTCATCGCAGCTTCTGCTGGTTCGTCGGTGTCATTCTGGGACACTACAACGCACGAGCAAATTGGGGCTGTCATCGAACATACAGCTCTCGTCGTGTCCATGGCCATCTCAGAAAAATACGACCTTGTGATAGGTGGGGGCCAGCAAATCACCCTGCGGAATATTCATGATGCACTTCACTCGTCCTACGGTGAAGATACAAGCACACTTGCGTCGAAAGCTGACAAATTGCTTTGTCGGCTGCTGCAGATTTTTCCTGAACAATCCACGCGACGTACGAAGGTTGAAAAGGCCCATCTCGAAGAGATCAGTGAATCACCTCACAAGCAGGTCGACGACCAAAGTATGTTCATTGGCACTCCGACTCGCGTTTTCATTGAAATAAACACCCATTAGATGAACAAAAATAGCGAATCTGCGGAAAACCGTGCAAGAGCTCTATCACGAACTCACCACATCACAACGCGGAGCCAGTCAGTCACAGTGTCCTAATGTCGCAATCCTCGCGTACGGTGCGAAAGCTCAAGTGCATCAATCACGCTTCCGTGAATTTCAATCGTGACGGTGATCGAGAAAGGTTAATGGATACGATGTGCGTCGATCGTGTACAACGGGTCAGGTAGGCTATGTGTATAAATAGTAATCTGTGTGGGCGAAAGCCCGAAGCACTGCCATTCATCGATCATCTTCTACCAGCAACGTTCACGAGGCAAAAGACAATTGGAGTTGGTGATTCGAATTTCGAACTACAAAGTTGCGCGCACTTCAACACGACAGCTGGATTCATTCCGTCTCGGGCGAGACCCAGTATCAAGGATGAAAATAGCTCCACGAGTCATCAAAGTCTTCGCCAGTACAACTCTTTCTTTCTGGGACACTACGACAGAGAACCAATATGGGCCCATCGTCGAGCACGTACGACCCCGGGCCGTGACCAACGGACCCCATCCTCTGAAGTCTCCGTGAGATCGTCCGCTCACACTATAGCAGCAATGCAACTACATCTAAATCAAAACTCGCCGTGGTATGTACCAAATAAAAGACCCTTTTATTGACTGATGCAGCTCCCCTGCGAGAGGGTATCTCGCACATTGAAGCGGAAAACGCCATCTCGAGGCGAGTATGTCACTCCCATCACACCGCAAATCAAGAAAAAGACTGCTTTGAGAAGACGATCGTGTCCCTTTGTGCCATCCTTTGTACAGACGAGATGTTTCGTCGTGATGTGGTTAAAAGACACGTAGTCGACGTTGTGTAGTTCCCAGATTGTTTCAGGCTTTCTTTGCCCACAGTGATGCACTGGGACCTGGTGGGCTTGTTCGGACACCTCGCTTGGCGTGTAGGATCGAATCGCCGAATGGTTCAGGAAAACAGCCGCTCCCTAAGTTAAAACATGAATCAAGGTCCAAGCATGGTGATTTCTTTGATGTGAACTAGGCTATCACAGACAGACAGTAACAAGGCAGCACATTATCCAAATTCAAACGCTGCATGACAGTTGTCAACCCCCATCGTATGGAGCTTCGTCGCGCATTGATCTTCGATCCTCATCGGTTCGAAAAAGGATCCCCTCAAAGTTCCTGGATAACCCTCTCCAAGATCCACTCTTGCACGGTTGGATCGAGCACGATCACGGGTACTTTGATCTGTCCGGAAGCGATATTTGCATTCTCGACTTTCCACTGACGATATTCCGCAAACGTGCCCGCTTTCACAATCCGGATCGTTGGGATCCGAATCTGCCCGAGTTCAAGCAAAAGCTGGTGCTTGTTGTTAGCGACAACGAGGGCATCGAATAGTTTTCGTGATGCCTGGTGTGCGTTTGGCCCTATCGACAATTGGATCGGTCAGTGGTCGCTCGTCCATCAGACTACATGTCAACACCCCGACGTGCAGAGTGGTCCCGCGAGTTCGATGAAGAAACCCAAGGTGGGCAGTAGCGTGCGGTCATCAAGTACAGTCGTAAATTCCTGCACTCGAACTGTATCCTCCGAGCTAAATAGCTGAATAGCTGCTAGGAGCTGATAATCTGTGACCTGCATGCGCTGGAGGCGAATCGTCAACCTATCCCAAAGAATTATCAGAGGTCATGTCCGGTGCGTATGAATAGTGATGTAGTGACCATCTCCTTCCCGAGTATTTGAATAATGGGGAGTTACTCCTGTTTTGAAACCCGACGATGGAAATAACATCACCCAGTCGATATCGCCACAAGCCATCTCTAGTCGTCAAGATCGGCTCATAGTATTTGCCCACTTCCACTTCCCACTGGGTTGTCACCATAAGCGCACACTCAGAGATCTAACGCGGAAGGTCAAATACTGACTGCTTGGCGGATGTTTTCATGAGTTGGATCTAGAGAGACATCCAAGAACTCGACAATGCCATCGCTCTGAAGAACAAATTCATCCAGTTTGTTTGCATCATGCGGAACACCTATCATGGCCTCCGTTGAACCATATCCGGGACAACGGATGAAGACATTTGGTCCCAGAATGGACCTTACCTGGATGAGGCGCTTCAATGATTCACAATTATAAGGGCAAATAACTACACACCTTCGTGAGTAGCAAATGGGCCACTACATATCGTCAAAAGCCCCTCCGCTTTTGGCCAAACGCGGGCAAACCATCCTTCGAAGGAGAATGGCGGCCCGATCTCAAGCAATTCTGCTGCGCGCTCGGGATTGGCATGGAAGTGAGCCTGCGTAACCCCTTAGTAACAACATTCATACTCATTGACCTTCGACCTGCATGCAGGTACTCTCGAATGTGTTCAATGCCTTCCAGATTAGGGAGTCTACCATCCCTAATGCAAGACACGAGGACATCCCAATGTTCTTTAATGTGGCGGATAAGATCAACGAACAACGTCGCGAACGGTGTATAAAATTGGTACACGTCTCTGTGTGCAAGGAAGAAGAGACCATGGATGATGAGGAAGGAAGGAAAGTATTCAATCACGGTCGCTGCCCATGGCACTGCATAGCCCGATACTGGAACACGCAGGACATTAGTATGTGTCGTCGGGGATAGGAGGGTAAAAAAGACATGCTAGTGAGGGACATCCGGCTTTCATCATCGGTATACCATCCAAGACTCCTACGCATCCTTACCCCTGTTATGATGCAGATGGGGATCCTTTGCACTACTTCACCAGGTACACGTTCTATCATCTTAACATCACTATAATTTGTGCACACCAGCGCAGCGAGCGGATATTTGCTATTCGGATCGAACAATGGGCGAGTCGGGATCTTTAATCTTGCGTGGTGATTGTACTTCGGCAGAATCTTTGGGTTTGCTCCAGATGTAGCGCTGGAAACTGCAAAAAAGTCCGGTAGTCCAGGGGAAAACATATTCGTGACGTCCTCTTCCTTGCACGGCCGTACGTTGAATTTATCCACGAATGGCTTGTACGAGTCGTAATTCGAGAGTGGGACATGGGATCGGAAATCCGCCAGCAAGGTGTCGTCGACCTCGGTGCCACCGTGCGTGGAGACAGCGTCACGAAATTCAGCGAGCGAAACTACTTGAGATGCATACTGGGTGTTGAAGTTGTCTCGAATGATCTCGAGAAGCGCGTGATTCGTTCGTTCTGGTAGGCCGACTATCTGCTGAGGCATCTCAGAGTCGCAGACACCTTGCGAGAACATGACAGTGACCACCATCTAGCCAAAGTCGAACGAGAAAAAAATCTGAGAGGTATAAATCTTGATTCGTGTTGTTCTGAATTTACGACTTAAGAGGCGAACCTTTGGATGAGGTTGGCGATCCACGAGAAGGACCCCTGCGATGATGCATTTTATATACAATATAAGTTCTCACAATGCTCTGGCGCAGAACTTCGCGTGTTCCATCTTCACGTGCACAGATTCCCGTGCCTATCTAGATTCTAGATGCTTCTGTAATTGAGCGGGTATGTACAATTTTCGGCGTATATCATGAGAACACTCGCCTTCCGGTAGTTAAAATGTACGATGACTCGGGAGAAGGGCCGTCGGCGGACGGACGGTACTCAGGTTGGCAGCTGCGTACTCCATCACAGTCGTAGTGAATGAATGAATTGATTTATTTGCGTTGTTTCCGTATTATGTAACTGGCCATATGACCGCGATCGGTCTGTTATGTCTAAATATGGGGGCACTCCTTTTACCACCAGCGACCATGTCTTCGCTGTATCGTTCCGCCATCAGCGCGCGGATAGCCAAGTTACCAGGCCTACCACCATCGGATGGAGATGAAGATTACGACGAGACAGACGAAATCTCAGATTCACTCGGCTCACTGCGGTCTCCGGGAAGTATGGGACCACCACTCCCGTTACCGTAAGCTCCGCGTGTGACCCATCTGACGATACCGATTAACCTCTCCCTGCGCAAGTGTATCCGCGACTCGTGCGACGAGAATCCCCAATCCGGAGCATGCACCTATTCGTCCGGACGCGTACGGGGAGTACTTCGCTCAAGCTCTTCAGGTCGAACTCCCGACGCGCGCACTCGTCGTCCGTGCATATCATACCCGTTTACGAGGCAGTGGCGTTATGGTCATGCATCATGGCGCTGGGTACTCAGCGTTGAGCTTTGCGTGTCTTGCGAAGGAGCTAGATGGGTTGATTGGGAAAGATGTGGGGGTCTTGGCGTTTGATGCGCGGAGGCATGGTAAGTATTCCGTTCTACCTTGTTCATTTGAATTGAATTTTTGTACACCATAGGGAAGACCGTCCAGATGGAGGGCCAGTCGGATGAGAATCTATCGATGGATGTATTAGCGGACGATTTGGTTGCACTCGTACAAACAATTTTCAAGGACGCGGAGAATGCCCCTGTACTTATGGTGCCCCGTTTCAAATCCTCTGTCATTTCTATACAGACGTGTTCATACCTTTTTGTTTTCAATAGCTCGTGGGACATAGCATGGGCGGTTCGGTTGTCGTTCGTGCCTGTCCAAAACTCCAAGAACTCAGATACGTCGTGTCTGGCGTTGCTGTCCTCGATGTGGTAGAAGGTAGGTAGACCATTTCCACTACTTTTCCTCTGTTTCGTTCCTTAATCCCACTGGAAGGTACCGCGATCGACGCGTTACCCCACATGCACGCGCTTTTGGATAGCCGTCCAGAGGGTTTCCACAACGAAGAAGAAGCCATCGAGTGGCAGTAAGATTTTTCATTCATCTAATCCTTTATGATTGCGTTAAACGCACACCCCGAGTCAGTTTAACCACACATGCGATCAACAACCCTGCCTCGGCGCGAATATCCGTGCCCTCGATCCTCATCCCACAAGAATCCACTCTTGCGCCTCTCACGCGATCGAATAATGGATACGCCTTCCGATGGCGAACACCACTCAAATCGACGGCACCATATTGGCAGTGTACGTTGCGCCTGCTTGTTTTTCGTGCTCGTCTGACGCACACACGCGACTCGGACGTATGCAGCATGGTTCGATTCCCTATCCTCGCTCTTTTTATCTGCTCGCACGGGGAGGTTGTTGATCCTGGCCGGCCGGGAACGCCTCGACAGGACGCTCGAGATTGGGCATATGCAAGGCAAATTTCAGCTCAAGGTGATGACTAGGGCGCACGTGGGACATCTCGTGCATGAGGTGAGTATGGTGCACCTGGGCGTCATGTAGTGAACGAACGCGGTGGCGCTGACTGACGGTTTGGTACAGGATGACCCTGAGGAGTTGGCGGAGTATTTACGGGAATTCTGGGAGAGGAATCAAAGGATTGTAGTGAAGGGGAAAGTGATCAAGCGGATCGGCGAGGCGTGAAGTTTGTTTCTTCCTCGTGAGCCAAGATGTACGATACATAGAGTATATTCTGGGCGAATTGTATTGCGCGTTGCACCATTCCCCCCCGAATATACCAATAGCATTACATAGCATTACATTTTACCTTTGTCGTAAGGCCTGATGGCGTAGTTGGTTATCGCATCTGTCTAACACACAGAAGGTCTCCTGTTCGAGCCAGGGTCAGGTCATAATTTTTTCCTCCTTTCATCCACATGATCGTCGAGGATGAAGCCATTCCCAACAAACCCGTTCTTTATACCATACTTGAGGTGACATACAATAAAACTAACCCTGTAAATTTAAGCAGAAAGATAAGGGTACATGCGACTTTACACTCTATGGTACAACGACAGAACGGAACGACGTATGTACAACACCTCGTTCGATCCGGACGAAGTAGAAGCAGCACTGAATCGAAAGAAAAATGGTAAGGGTAAGGGTATGCACAATTAAATCCGTTCATAGTCCCGATTCAAAACGCCGTCGTCGAATCGACCTCGATGGTCGGCACGATCGACGCGATGAACTTGAGGAAGACGACGAGATAAAAGTCCACACGCATTCCTTCGACTTCGTCATCCTCAACTCCCGTAACAGCGCTCTTGTCGTCCTTGTTGGACTTGCGTCCGAACCCCCACTTCTTCTTGCCTTCCTTGCCTTCCTTCTTGCGCGCCGCGAGTTGTTCCTCGACGACACCTGCGTTCATTCGCTCGATGACTTTCTTCATCACGCTTGCGTGTTTGCATGGGTGGACTGAGGCTGCTTGAAGGGTGGCAGAATGCGGGAATGCCTCGATGGTTACTGTCTTGAGCGCGTGATCAGCTGAGACGTCCTGAAAGATCTGGGATGGCGTAAGAGGGGTGCGATTCTACGATGCCATAAAATGTCAGCCAGCGGCCTCTTCCGAGACGACGGGTAAGGGTATGATGTACCTCATCGTAGCCGATCAGCCAGATCCGCGGGGTCTGGTAGTACTTGTCGTATGTGATCATCACATCGTAGGTTCGTACTTGCAGTAGATTGCCCTTTTCAACCTCGATCTGGCTGAGGAGAGGTCAGGACGGGATACGGTGTGAGAGAGAGGAGGACGCGTGATGAATAGCAAAAGTGATACTCGCCTCGCATCGATGACACCTCCCGCCGCAACCACCTTGGGCGCCGCAGTCGCCTCATCCTCACCCTCTTCCAGACCCTCCTCTTCCATATCCGGAATGTCATCCAGATCAGGCGTCTCACCAACTGTTGCACCCGTCGTCGAACTGATCGACACGTTCCCTATCGCACTCGCAAGTTCCTGCTCTCCATCTGCATCCAAATCTGGGATATCATCGATCTCGCCCGGATTCGCTGCCGAATCGACGGTTGCTTTCCGGCCGGCATGCGTCTCGACCCACTCGTCCGCTGCGCCGCCGGACGCGTCCCCAAAGTTGAGCAGACGTTCGGCGTCTTCGTCAGCGTCAGTGTAGGCGAGCGAGGTGGCTCGACGGAGGCAGGGTACGCCGCGGGTGACGAGGTATTGCTTGTCGGCGGGGAGGTAATCACGGGCTTTGGACGCGTCCCCGCGTTCCCTGATCGCGGGTTCAGTTCATTGAGACAACCTTCCCGTGGATTGGGGTAGAAGGAGAACAAAGGGGGGGACTTGCCATGTCCAGACGGGAAACTTGTACGAGAGGAAATCACCCGCGGCGACGAATTCCTCTGCCAGTGGTCGTGATGTCGGGTTTGAGAGGAATGGCGTACGAGTGAGGACAAGGACAAGACGCACCTGGTGTTATCCTACCGTGTTCCTTGAACTTGCTTTCCTTGAGAACCTGCGAGATATGGTCAGCCGGGAGCACAGATGTAGAGATACGGGCCAACACACGGGGCTGAGGTAGTCGCGCACGGCCCAATATTGTTGCTGAGGATGTGGTGAGTAGATCTCAGCAAAGATTGAGCAGAGAACTTGCCTGGATTGCGTGCATGTCGCGTGTGGAGACAGCTGGTACAGAATGGATCGAGTCCAAGAAAGACAGGCCTTGAAACGTTGCCACAATCAGACCCCACACCAATCGATCTCTCCTAATCAGACGACCACGTGGCAACCCGAAACCCTCTATCAGTTGTCTCCTTTGGGAGAGCCCTATGATAGCTTACAATCATCTGTTCCTAAAATCTGCAATGGTATGCGTAGTACTAACGGTCCTCTCTTTCCTAGATAATTGGAGAAGGTAGGTCGCAAGGTGACCATCGCCCCTGCTCGCTCAGGCATTGGAGAAAAGAACTCCCTCGATCCGGCATGCCTGCAGCCTTTTCAGGTTGTTCCTGCTGACGATACGCCTATATTCCAGTGCAATCACTAGCCTATTTCAGACCTTTTTTTCGACTTGACCCTTACACCGCGCATTCTAAACTGCAAGTCCCGTTTCCTTAGCAAGTACTCCGTACTCAGTACAGAACGTCGAACAACGAACATCAATGGTTTGACACTTTGGTCTGCCTAAGGGAGGACTGGACTGGCGTCATCAATATTTATGCCGTTGGTCAGTACTCTATATATGTATCGCAGTACCCCGTACTACCCGCATGGAGTACCCCCCTAGATAACCTGGGGATATAGATCGCAGTATCAGACACCCCTACTAGTTTGCACTCTCCGATGCCTCCTTTTTGTGTTTCCGCTTCTTTTTCTCCTTCTCTCCATCCTCTGGTATCGGCGCATCATTGGTATCTTTAGTATCGTCCCTTTTTTCCCTCTTGCGCTTCGTTCGCTTCGTCGATGTCGTGGAGTCCTTTACTTCAATGGCGGTAGGAATAGTATCCAAACCATGCGAGTCCCTCTTAGAACCCTTTTTCGCTTCATTGAGGTCACCGTTTGCGACCGCGACATCTCGACCTTCCGTACCTTCTTTCTTCCGCTTCTTCGACTTTTTCTCCGAATCCTCGTTTTGCAACGGTGAGCTCACGGATTCTGCCGGTCGTGCAGTAGGCTCGTTCAAATCCTTCTCGGACTTCCGCTTCTTGTCTTTTTTCCTGCCCTCCTTCGATCCCTTGTCGTGGCCCTTCGTCTCAGAGTCTACCTTTGGAGCATCTGCATCAGGAACCTTATCCTTCGACTTTTTCTTTTCCTTCGAGTTGACGACCTTCTCCTGCTCATCACCCTCTCTCTTTGAATTGTCACCAACAGCCTCATCCTCACACCTTCTCTTTCTCTCCTTTCCCTTTGAGCGCTTGCCCTCGGCCTGCGTGTCCACGTCTGTCTTCGGGTCGCCCGCACAATAGTCGCCCTTGGACTTTTTCGTTTTCTTCTTCTCCTTCAAGTCATCGCTCTTCCCCTGCTTGTCGATATCCACTTTCGATTGTCCTGCAGTAGGGGTTTGTTCACCTTCTACCTCTTTCCTTTCCTTCTTCTTCTTCTTCTCGGCGTCACCCGCGGCCTTAACGGGCAGCGGTGGCATGGATGCGTGCTCCACCCCACTGGATTCGTTCGCCTGTCGATGACCGTACACATTTAGTGAAACCACAACTTTACATATATATATAGAAGCTTCACCTTGACCTCTCCGCTTGACTCTTTTGGTTTCGACTTTGACTTTTTATCCTTGTACTTCTTCTCCTTTTTAGATTGTTCAGAGGATAGACCGGGTCCGTTCTCTTCGTTTGTCGCGAGCGACGATGCTGGCGCGGCATCCGGACTTGGTAAGGGTGCGGGGGAGGACGCATCCGCGGTCGCGTTTTTTGTTCCGGATTTGGAAGGGGTGTCGTCGATAGGCGTGGTCACGGGAGACATTCGCTGCGGGGTACCGAGAGGCGTGTCGTTGGCGCCAGTCGCTTCGTTGCGCGGTCGCCCTCCGCTCTGGTACCCACCACGACCCCTCCCGTTTCCCCTTCCCCGTCCCTGGAAGCCACCTCGACCACCCTGACCTCCGTATGCGTTCTCATCGGCATTACCTTGACCAGTTTCCCGGCCCTAGTCAACGTCAGACATCGGACTAGAGGTAGAAAAAAGGTACAACGGAGAGAAAGCGAATCGTATCAATGGCGGGGCACGTACATTCTTCGGCCCTTTATACAGACTCTTTTGGTATTTTTCCGCTTCGGAGATACACGACGTATGGGACTTGTACTCGGCGGGGGTGTGAAAGGTGACCGAGCAATCGATACAGTCAAAACCAGCGTGGCAGCGGCCGTGGTGTTGGTCCAGCTTGGGTTTTTTGACCACGTCGCTGCAGGCTATTGATGAAATAGTCAAGTCCGATGCGTGAGGTAGGTCGGTAAACGAAGGTAAAGTGTACCGACCATGACATCTGTGTCGAACATACGCGTGATCGGGAGATGTTTAGGATCATGGATATGCGGACCTGGGGGGATCACGTACTGAAATGAAACCATGCGACACGCTTTTGGACGATAAGTCGTAAGTACAAAAATGGGGTACCGTCTGCACACGAGACCACGATGTAGCCCGAAAGCTCACCTTGAGCGGGGGACGTCTTGAGTCTTGACCGTGACTCTTCAGTATCTTCAGACTCTTCACGAAATTTGATGCCAGGAGTAAAAAGCGTGGTGTCACGTGACTTGGTATATTCCCGCGTCGAGGACGCGGAGAGCAGAGGTGTCTTTACCTGGTAGACACAGAGGTCGGGACTCCGAGACTATGGGTGAGGTCAGCGAGGGGAAACGCAATTCCAGGAAGTCTTAATCGACGGGCAGCGAGTGACGGTAGTGCCGACGGCCCGAAACTTATTCGATATGCCGATTAGTGGGGAGCACCGTCATGCGCAGAGTTGGTTGATGTGCAAACTTGACCATTGGTATAGTCAGGTGGTTTTATGGGTACTTGCATTGGTAGTTAAATTAAGTACGAAATCAAAACTGTATACGTCTCACAGATAACAAACGAACAATCAGAAAACGAGATCCCCGGCTAGCCTGAAAACTCTCAAGGATTCGATAATATGATACAGAACTTTGTATATACGGTATGTAAAGCCATCGACGCCTCCGAATTTGTAACGGTGTTGAAATAATCGATATAACCGTTAGTCACAACAACTACCGTTCATGAAATCAGTACTGTCATGCACACCACATACCGTGCTTCCTAAGATGAGACCGGCCGTGTCCTTCATACCACAGATTACCTGCTCAAGCCTCATTTTTTACGTCTTGCAGTGAGTTCTTGATGCGGGGCACTTACATCACCGGCGTAGTGTGAGGGAAGGATATCAACGAGGTCGGAATGGTGATTGTCTTGCCTCCACCCCAGGAACGTAGTTTCAAAGTTGGTGAAATAGCAATGGAGCGAATGGCGTCCCTCAATTTGTTTGTGGGTCGTTGTGTCCTGCCAAGACTGGACAGGTGCAGAGACCGGCATCTAAAGGTATGTATGATGTGGACGAGTGTACTATGTGGATTAGTGTTATGGTTAGGTATAGAATAGTGGTAGGAATTAAGTTCAAGGTATTCAAAGTGTAAGATTGCCAGTGTACAATTTTTGGTTGTTGGAGAAATGACATGAAATTCAAGGCAATATGACGTGAATTTCAGTAGATAGATCAGTGATATTCAGTGATATTATCACAGAACTTCAGAGTAAATTCGTGCTGCTTCAGTGGATTTTTTTTCCGGTGAATTTCACGTACATATTCCGTGAATGTTAGGTGAATATGCATTGATATTCAGTCACTTTTTACAGTGAAATTAATGGTATTTACTATCCACAGTGTTGAATGCTCTGTTGATTGGACGTTGAGATCCGACGCGAATCGTGGCGAACTCGACTCTCTGCCAAATACCCATGATTGTGGGTGTGTGAACTGATTCGATAAGGAGACACGCGTGTATACCAGGCGACAATAAGTAGTACATAGGGGAGGTATATGACCACGACGCATCCTTCCTTCCATCGGTCTGATACCTAGCCGGGTATGTTTGCCAACCTATTCCAGACGCCAACGGAGAGTGAGTACGTGGGACATTTGATAGCATGGTGCTGACAAGGGCACAAGAGTCGGATCGGAGGGAGCCTTTTTCCAGTAACAGCAACCAAAATGAAGCAACGACGATTAAAGATGCTCGAGGCAAAAGAGCCGAAAGTGCGATAGTAACGGGGACAAAAGAGTCGAGTGAAGACGGTTCCTTCGCCCACCAAAAGAAACCAAAACGGATCATATTCAATAGTCGAAGTGTCATACATTCAGTCGCGTTCCTCGACGACGGGAAGCACGTCATCAGCGGTGGTAGGGAAGGGAAGATTCGACGTTGGCGGATGGAAGATGGCGGGGAGGTGGGGACGCCGATGAATGCGGGGAGTACTGTTTACAGCATCGCAGTGTCACCAGATGAAAAGTGGATCGTGAGTGGAACGATTCATGGCCAGGTGGCGGTGTGGAATGCGGATATGCACTCAAAAGTGACGGAGTGGGAAGCACACTACGTTGAGGTGCGTGCAGTCGACGTCTCGTCGGATGGGACGAGAACCGCGACCGGATCAAATGACTCGACTCTCTGCGTTTGGTCACTCTCCACTGGCGAGCTTCTGCTCGGCCCCTTGGAACACGTCACTGGCAGGGAGGTGGTCGCGGCCAAGTTTTCACCTAATGGACGCCTCATCGCCACAGCCACGTGGCACGATGTTCGGGTCTACGACAGTCAGAACGGTGGCCTACTCCTCGAGTTCCCAGTCCTAGTCAGCTCAACTTTGAACGAGTCCCTCGCCTGGGCTAGCAATAGCAAGCAGCTATTTGCTTTATCTCGCGACGGAATCATCCACTGTCTCGACGTGTCCACCGGAATGACGCTTTCAAAATGGGCCATTCACAGCAGCAAGGATCCAAGGTGCATCGCACTGGCAAGCAACGGCACGTTCATCGCAGTCACTGCTAATTCATCGGTCTCATTTTGGGACGCTGCGACGCACAAGCAAATCGGTTCTGTCATCAAGCACAATGGTAACATCTTGTCCATGGCTATCTCAACAAACTATGACCTTGTAATCGGTGGAAATCAGACAATCACCATTCGGGGACTATGGGACATCCTTCCCTATCACTACCTTCACAATGTATGTGTGTGCGTGAAAAAACTCAAGTGAGATCGCTTTCTAATCGCAACCCGCTCCGTTATCATGACTCCTTTGCGAACGGGAAATCCAGCACACAAAAGTTGAAAAAGCTGATCTCGTGGAGACCCGCGAATCCCTTCAAATACAGGACGATGGTCCAAGTACGTTCATTTGTATCCCGATCACGGTTTTCTGACACCCACGTACATCAGTAGAAAGGACAGAGAATCATGAGCAAACCGTCCAAGAACTGCGTATCCAGCTCGCCGACTCTCAACAAAAAGCCGATCAGGAGAGGGATAGTTTCAACGAAACCATCAAGTCACTGAGTGCAAAGGAGAAGAGCTCGAGTGTGTCCATCGCCACTCTAACTCCCGTTTCGTTGAAATTCAGGTCTACTAGGTACCAAAATGATGCATCTCAAACAAACTGTCCAGGGGCTCTATCAACAAAAGGAAAGCATGAACGAGACGATTGCGTCACTACGTGCAGACCTTCGTACACAGCAAACGAACTCGGGTGCGTTTGTTGACACTATGGCTCGCACTTCCCTAACCCGTTTTCTGTTATCCACGTCCATCGAACGAAAAAATAGGACAACTGCGTGACCAGCTTGCTGCATTGCAGGGCGCGTCCAATCAAGAAAAGGATAACCTCAACGAAACCATCGATTCCCTTCGTAACGAGCTTCTTGTAGAGCATCAAAATTCAGGTACGTCCATTGCCAACCTGACTGATGCTTCATTGACATCCAAATCTATTAGGAAAAAAAATCGCACATCTCGAACAGACCAACCAGGAACTCCAACAAAAAGCCGATAGTCTCATCCGGATCAACCGTGCACAGGAGCAGATGCATCAATGCGAATTGCTGTATGGTCAAGGTCGCATATATGATGCTGCAGAATCTCTGCGCGAGATTGAGAGTACCGTAAACGAGGATGTGAGAGGTAACAAGTTCATCTTTGAATGGCTTGCCGGTGAGTTTCGGCATCGCGCATTAGGATGGTGTACTTAATCGCCGTCAGAGGTTACGCACCGATGCGTCACGACACTGGAAAGGATTGGAGACGAGGCATCAAACATCGAGAAACATGACGAAGCGGTTGCGGCCTACTCTACTGC